>JAPDSC010093887.1:0-12062 GCA_026290005.1 Latrodectus geometricus | reverse complement strand
TATATATATATATATATATATATATATATATATATATATATACACACGATACAAAAGTTGTGCAGTTTCAACGTTTGAGGATATTGAGCATATGAAAAAAAGTAATTTAAAAAGAACATTTGTGTGGTGTATGTACTACTATTAATTTGAGCTAACTTCTAAATTTACGTATATTTTTCTCTTGGAGTTTTTAAATATAAATGTTTACATCAATATATATTATGTAGTTTTGCTCTTAAAAATTAATATTTTTATTTCCACACACACATATATATATGAATGATTTACATTATATAGTAAAAAAGTAAAATATAAATAATTTGCTTTAAAAGCAGTCATTAAAATTATTCAGACAAAGAGTTGTCATATATCGTATTCCATTATTTAACAATGTTCACACTGATTATTAACAAATTTGTTTTACTTCGCTATTGTAAAGTTTTATTGATGGATTAATATTTACATAATTAATTAATATTTCAATTAATTTTTTAATTAGTTACATTATTTTAGTAATATAAATTTATAATCTATCGAACAATTACGTAAGGAAAATATTTTTCTCAAATACAAAAGATATTTTTAAATATACCTTTTGGTTTTATTGAAAATAGTTTGATATCTATTACAGTTGTTAATTAAAACATGTAAAACCAACAAGTTCCTCACATGTATAAGCACTTATAAACATATTAAAATTTAATGAAGAAATTGTTCTTTAAAAATTCAACAGGAATATAATCAAAAATATGTGAAATATTTGTTTTATAAATATGTATTTAAAATACTGTGTTTACAATTGTTAATAGTATTTATTACTTTAGTAACAAAAACAGCTTTTAGAAGACTTTTTCTGTCAGGTTTGAGATAGAAGTTTTATCTTAAATCATGGTAAACTATCATGGTAAACTACAGATGATATTGCGATTTGAGCAAAAATTTTATGAAAAAAATCTTACAAGTAAGAAAACAATTGTGAATTTAAAAAAAAAATGATAATAATAATTTCTAAGTATTGTGCTGTCGGTCATCAAATGTTATTGACGCTGGGTCTTTTATTGAAAACATTCGTTCCACATGCGGAATGAAATCGGTAAAATATCGGACAAGCAATATTGTCGACTTTGCTAATATTGTTCCAATGTCGCGCCATATTTTCAGTCAATATTCTCTCCAAGAGGATAAGTTTAGATGGGTAGTGTCACCGCTTGCTGGTGTTGTTCCGATAATACTCTTAACGGCAAACCGTTGTCGGCCATTATTGTACCTGGCATTGGTGTGTTTGTTGGGAATATTAGTTGGATCTTGGAATGTTGGAATCTAATATAAACATTTTTTATATTAGATTCCAACATTCCATGACGATATAAACATTATATAAACAAATGAGCTTTCAAAAAAAAATTATCTCCCCTCCCCCATTAGCATCGGAATAAGAACATTGCCCTTAACTAGATTCCTGATGAATAGAATTACATTGCTGGGAGTGGCCGTGGGGGCCTGGTTGGTTAGAGCGTCGTTCTCGTTACCTAAAGATAGTGAGTTCGAATCCCGGCTTACCCGAAGATCCGTCGTTTTCACTAATGGCGACTGGGGCACTAAATCCATCGGGTCGCAATGTCCTCCATGTTCCCACTACAAATTAATACCCCTGGGGGTGGTTTGAGACAGGCTTTCGGTCTTCACTGGTTTCAGTCTCTAATTTGGAAGATTCAGGAGGTGGTGCCATCTATGAGGAAAAAGTCGTACTTCCACCTTTGGATGAGGGTGCTCTATTAAAAGAAACGGATGACGCTCCCTCTCTGACTTCATTCGCCTAGTCTCTCTGACGGGCGGGCTTGGCTTTGCCAAGTGTCATTAACAACAACATTATTGGTATAAAGCAGCATATTAATTTTTTTACTATTCCCTGTCGTCTGTTATATAGACTTTATTTTGTCGCTCAAGGATCCTTTCTTGCTCAAGAGGGCTGATTAATGAGGGATCTAAACCGCAGTATGGATGGCAGCTGCCAATGGAATTCGAGCCCACAAACTGTTGAACCGAAGACTAGAGCTTAACCATTCTGTTACCAACTCATTTCCTTGCACAAAGAAATTTATACCAATCACAATTCAATATATATATATATATATATAAACAAGATTATGTTACAATATATATATATATATATATATATATATATATATTGTAACATAATCTTGTTTGTGTCATAAATTTTAAGATACAGACAGCTGTTAAAAATTTCAAATGTGTTATAAAATACACATTTGGAATAGATACTTTAACGTTCAATTATTTTAAATAAAAAATAGCTATTTAGTACGATTTAATATTATTACAAATATTGATTTTTTTAAAAATTAGAGTTAATATTTTTTAAGCATTAATAGATATGATTCACATTTAGAATTCATACTGAACAGATATGCTACATTGAAAATAAATTTCTGCTTAACGTTGACTTACACCATGTTTCCTCCATTGAGAAAGTTACGCGATTATTTATTATATTACTAATGAAAAGCAGAATATGTTTGGCATTTTTTCTTCTCAAGGACTGAATTTATTATCTATCAAAATTACATTTGTGATAGATATTAAATTCAATTCTTAACGTTTTGAGATATTGGTAATTTGAAAATACAATTTTAAAATACTTAGTATTAGTTAATGAAAATTGTGATATTTTGCTGCATTCAGAATGTTAAAAATACTAAGCTAGAATTTGAACTTATAAAATGTAGGTATATAACAATCAAGAATATGACCTACAACCATTTTTGAAAAATTTCTTACTTTATTATAAAAGCAAATGCATTCAATTGCTTTTAAATGTCGCATTTTTAAAAAATAATCGTCGAGACTGCTAAAAATGTTTCATCCGAAGAAAACCAAAGATCATATTGAAAGAATATAAATAATCTTGAAAAAAAGAAACAGCAAATTTGCTTTGGTAAAAATACGGATCACACAAAAAAAAAAGGCTCTTTTATTTAGTGTATTTCAAAGAATATGTATTGTAATCCGACTTCACAGAAATGCATTTCTAGGGAAAGAAAACTCTTTTTTGTATTTCAACTGTTGCTTAAATAAAGAAGACAAAAGACATCTAATTAAATCTCTTAAATAAAAAACTTCCTCCCGTAAATGCTTATGAAATATATTGGTATTTTTAAATGTAAATTAACATGATCTTAACTAATATATTCTTAGTTTACATTTTTAGCCTTCTTTTGCAATCAAAATGTAAGTAATACTTTATTAGATAATTACGCAATATTTAATACATTGTCTAGAATAAATAATAGAATATTATAAACTTATAAAGCAACAATTGCGATTGTATATATATATATATATAAATAATTAGATTTTTATTAATAATTTTTCAAAAATTTATACTTAATTAAAAAATTTTGTAGTTTCGAAATATGTAAAAAAAAGGGAAATTATAAAATTTTAAATATTCCTTAAAATTATAAATCCCTTTCAATTTACAAAGTATTTAAATTATAGTTGTGATTAATTATTGCTTTCAGAGCAGTTTTTTTTGCATTTTTTTAAAATAATGTATAATTATAAATTAATTATGCATTATTAATTAATTTATTATTATACATTATTTTAAAAAATGCAAAATATAATTTTTTTTTAATTTATAATTATGAATTTCTTTTAAATAATGCATAGTTATAAATTAAAAAAAGAATAGCTGACTAGATTATAAACTTAGAATAAATGTTAATATTTTTCAATTTAAGTTTGAATTAGTAAAAAAATTCAACTTTTATAGCAAATTATGAGAAGAAGTGAGTATAAAATGTGTGTGCTCCATGTACATAAATATATTTTGTTATATTTGTAAATGTTTATTGAAGTCTATCATAAAATAAAAGGAGAATTAATTGATGAAATTTTAAATTTGTTAATACATACTTGAGTATCCATTAAATAATATGTGCTTTTGTACGTTAAAGTGCTTTTATACACTTTATACATCATATTAAGTAATGCTTTTTTCATATAAAATTCTTTTAAATTGAACAACCCTGTTAATTTTTTTTTAATTTATTGCATTCATTTTTAATTTCTCTTGATGTGTTTTCTTATTAAAACTGCTGAGCTGGTTTTCTAAATCGTTAGTGCTCTTGCTTTCGCTTCAATGGTTCATAGGTTCGAATCTCACCTGGGGTTTGGATGTTTGTAGTGGTTCGGTAAGGCAGTGTTTGCTCATTGGAGTCCAATTGAACTCGTAGGTCCAGATCTAATTAACCTTAGTGTGCAAAAAAATGATCGTTGAATGAGAAACCAAAAAATAGCAATCGAAATTAAAAAAGTATTCTTTAAGTAGCACATTTCTGGGGGAAAATATATTTCAAAATTTTAAAATTGTGCTTTAAATTAAAAAATATTTATGCAACATATCTTGTCAACAAAGTAAATAAATAATATATTTATATATTTTTACTTAAAATTTGTTTTGCTTATTTAATGCAACCATATTTTTACTATTTAATCATATTGCTCTTGCGAATTCAGAACTTTGCAGATTCATAAATTTTAAAGATAATAAACTATGTATTGTTAATCGGGATTAAGCACTTTTGAAAAATGAAATGTAATTTTTGTATAAGATATTCACTTCAGTGTTTTACAGTTATTGTTGTTTGTGGAGTATACAGAATTTTATTTTCGCAGAACTTAAATTCAATGAAGTTTATGAACCATGTTAGGGAAGCAATGCGTTAATTGAAGTTTCTTTTTTATAAAATAGCGGGAAAATACTAGTGGATTAAATCTAATAAGAATATCATGGTGTTAACGAAATGATAATGCTTAACATAATAAAATTTTATGAGTTATTTATGGCCTTTGGATAAATTTATCAATTCTATTAAATGGGGTTTTGGAGTAAAGTGAGATTTACAGGTTTAAAATTTCAAATAACCTTGTAATCTTCCTGTAGCTTAAAATACGTGTCGGGAAATTTGAAAATTAGAAGCACACTTTTAAAGGACATTTTGCACCACTTTTAATATAAATTACTTCTTTATAGTAATCTTTTTTTATTCATTAAAAGGAAATTATGCAGCAAAACAATTGAACAATAGAATGATTTCATTGCTTAACAAAATTCCTAGTAAAAAGTGAATCATAGTTTCATCATGTAGGGTTTTATAACAAAACAGAAAAAACTCGAAAATTATGATGAAAATTTCTTCTATTTTTTTCTTTTACAATAAATACAAAAATTCTCAAAAAAAAAAAAAAAAATTATTTTTGACATATTTAGAATATTAAATTATATTTTAATTTGAAAACACAAATATGTGCAATGCAATTTTTATTAAAATTTGCATTTTATATATTTTTTTATTTCTAATGGTGGGCACCCTTGAGTGATTAACCCATTTGCCACAACAAGGCTGGAAACTGCTACTCATTTTATTGTTACCCGGTGGGCACCTGTGAACCAAGTCACGGAGGTTCATACGAGTAGCATCGCCCACGCCACACCACCACAAACCCTTTTATAGGGCGGGTCACATTCATATGACATCTGAGGAAAGGACAAGAAACACAGAGAGAGAAGGAGAAAGTAATCCATGTCCGAGCCGGGATTCGAACCCGGGTCCTCCCCATCCGTAATTAAATACCCTAACCACCAGACAGGGTGGGCGGCAATTTGCATTATATTAATTTAAAGAAACTATATTTTTCAGTCAAGACAAGTTCACGGTTACAATAACTTTTGGTATTTTTTGGAGTTCCAGTTCACACATTTAAGATTATTTTCTTATTCGACGATTATAATTTTACGGTCAATCAGATAAGAATTAATTTATTTTTATTTATAATCTTGTAAAATATGTTCAGTTGAAATCAATATTATATTTTTATAATAGATAATAAACTAAATATTCACTGGAACATTTTATTGAAATTATTCTCTTTAAGTAATTGTGTTTTTAAGCAGCTTGAGGGCATTATTTTTCAATTAAAGATAAAAAAATGTGTCTTTCATGAAATTTATCTACAATTTGTGTGACTTGCAAAAATTGTATTTATTTTATAAAAATTTTTATTATGGTCAAGCAGAATGAAACTTATTTTTATACTTTAAATATGAATATTTTTTACTTTACTCGCTATGCTGTGTATGATTAATAGCTATGTCAAAAATACTTCTAAAAATTGTGTACTACTTTGAAAAAATAATATTAGTTCAAACAAACTTTCTCTGAATATTTCAGGTAAGCATTTTAATATTTTCTTAATTACAACATATATATTTAAATATATGATGAGACTTTTTTTTAACGTGAAAAACTATTTTATATTCTTAAAGAAAAATTTAAAATACAGTTTTAATAAGAAGTTTTTACTGTTGAAAACAAATATTAAATTTACAATTTTTTGTAATAATTATAATATTAGGTTGGGGAAAAAGTTATCCATTATTTTTTCGGTTGACGTCTGTAGTGATCGCTATCTCGTGAGGTATCTATCAAACAATTTCAAATTTATGCTCATTGGAAAGGTGACATTTGACACTAAAATATTCCCTTGCGGTTTTTTGTTTGATTAATTCAGTTATGAGTACAAGGTTTTAAAAATAGAAGACAACAAACTGAAAATTCGATACATTTTAGTTTTTCTCTTGTAACGGCGAAAAAGACAGCTGGGTGGCTAAAATTGTGAAAGGTGTTTATCGTCCTATATATGACTGTAACAACCAGTTACGCACAATTTTGGTTTCGTCGATTCCGTTTGGGTATTTGGATGCTAAAGATGCACCTCGCATGGATACAATATCGTCGAGAATGTCAATAAAATATCAAAAATTATCAAACTTGACAGCATGTCAGCAGTCGTAGCTTCGCACAAGACCTAAAAATCTACATGAATACTGTTTTAAACCTTTTTACAAAGTGAATCTGAAAGAAGTTAAAAAAAGTTCATGTAAAAATAATGGATTTTTTTCCCAACCTAATATAAGGAAGAAATCAAATTTTTTTTCTTTTTAAATTTGGCTAGAATTCGCATTAAATTTGACTTGAAGGTAGAACTTTGAAAGAGAGGATTTCATTTACATTCAAGTTAAAATGCGTAAAATTGAGAAAGTTGGGGACAATTTGTAAGAATAAATATCTGGAAAAATATAGGTGTAATGATTTTCTTTAATAATTGATTTTAATCCAGGAATCCTTGAAGAATTTGAATGCTTATAAAAATATTATACTTAAAAAATCATGTTTTTTTGAAGCTTTAGAAGAGTCTCCAGATTTAATCCTGGGAGGATTCGAAGTGTCTCCACCACATAAATATCCATGGCTGGTAAGCATTTTAATTTTTATTTAAAATAATTAAAATAAAAATTTATCGATCTAATTATTGTTATAAATATTGAGCAAAACTTCATATTCAAGCCTAGAAAATTATGAGTCATTGCATTTACAACAACATTTAAAACAGTATAAGGCTATATATCTAACTTAAATTGCTTATGTGTTGTTATATGGATGAGCTTGTCCTTTAGTATTAAACAATTATTAAATTCTATATAGTAGGGTGCCCGACCGCGGTCGACTGGTAGACTGCGAAGACATTTTAGGTAGTCCACGCAACCATCCCGATAACGACCTCAGATATTAACAATTTAATTTATTACTTATGACATAGAATCAATGTGTGTGTGTGTGTGAATTATTTAAAATAAAAATTTACTACAGCTTACCCTTTAAAACCCAAAACAAACTGAGCAAATATTTACGATTTAAAACCTAAAACGGACATGATGAGCGTGATTTAAACATTCAAAGAAACTATAGAAAGGTATGCATCTCTATTAAGAAAACATGAATGGAGAAACTTCAAAAACAAGGAGGAAGAGTGCATCCATAATCCAAACCGAGACTTCGAAAATTTCGCTTAATACTTACTTTTTTTGTTTGAAGAATTTGGAAGAAGATTCGCTGGTTTAATTAGGTTGAAAGAAACACTCAATTTTATGATATTTCCATTTAATGGAAATGTCAACATTGATGGAGTATCTGAACTAATAGGACAATTAATAGATATCACATCAGTTATGGTCGAGGAAGAAATTATTAAATTAAGATGCCATACATTTCTTAAATCCAGAGCATATTTAGCGATACTGATTTTTGGAAATTAATTCCTGAGGAAATGTTTCAAAATATTTAAAAATTGATTTTGTATTTGAAATCCTACTTTGGATCGAGGTATCTTTGCGAATCTGCTTTTTCAACCATGAACAAAAGCAAACATTGATCGTATTTAACAGATGATCATTTAATTTTGTGTTTATGCATTGCAATAAGCTCGTTCCAGCCACAATATAATAAACTTGTCTCAGATATACAGTGTCAAAATTCAAGTAAACGAAGTGAAAAGGATGGCCAGTTTTTGGTATATATGAATACTTTGATTATTTTCGTTAGTAAATTTTTATTCCATAAATATTAATATTAAGTATTTTTAGAAAAATTACATAATTTATCATTTTTTCTTGTAACCGAAAATAAATATCTACGTTAATTTAGCTCTGCCATTGGTAGACCGTCTTCGATTTTTTAAATGTGTAGTAGACCCCGGATCCCAAAAGTTTGGCCACCCCTGCTATATGGAAACAGAAAAGTATAAATAAATATAATGAAAAACATATTATTTAAAATCAAAAACTTTTCTGTTTAAAATTAAAACACATGTCCGTCATCCAACATCTTAAAAAAATTGGCGAATGAAACAAATATTGTGAATTAGTTTTAATTTTTAAAATATTTTGAGCAGAGGGGTTCTCTCAATACACACCCAAAATTATCTTAGAACAAATATATGTAAA
Source organism: Latrodectus geometricus (assembly GCA_026290005.1). Classification (NCBI taxonomy): domain Eukaryota; kingdom Metazoa; phylum Arthropoda; class Arachnida; order Araneae; family Theridiidae; genus Latrodectus; species Latrodectus geometricus. The sequence goes on along the minus strand of JAPDSC010093887.1, from coordinate 3,193 downwards.
ACAAAATTAATTACTTCAAAAAATAATACATATTTATTGGATTCTCTCAATATTCCCTCAAAATTATCTTGCTTATATCTTGCGGCACTTAAAATGTATTTCAAATTAATATAATTCAATCAGATATGTGCTCAGTAAAATTAAACGATTTTTTTTAGATTTAAACTTCAGAATTCAGTTTTATACATAAATAAGATCATATTCCTTTCCCATTTGTCAATCATAAATTATTTCTGAAAATGTTCAAATGATCGTTTCTATTACAAGTGCGTGAATTGATTTCATACAGATTTACTTTTGAATAAAAACTTCTGTTAACGTATATATTAACAGAAAATTGTTTAAAAGAATTATTTTAATAGAAAGCTTTCTCGTTTAAATTTGTCAATTTTCTCCTAAAAACATGGAATCAAATCATTTTTAATCCATGATAAATAAATTATTTTTAATCTTGGAAAACATTTTAAAGCGTTTCGTGGTTGGAAATATTATGATTTTTCTATATAATTTCATGCAATACATCTATGGATGTCTCTTGTCAAAGAAGTAGAGAGAAAATACAATTCACTTTAGATTATTTAAAATTGCTAAGATTAAATGCGTGGTTGTTAGAATTACGGCTCTTTTGAAAGGAAACTATTTTAATATTGTATAAATTAAACAAGTAAAAATGTGAAACTGCTTTTTATATAAAAAATCTTTGTGTTTTTATTTATTTTACTATGAAAAACTTGTGCAAATCTATTGAAAATACAGGTATCCTTATAATCGTTATTCGAGATATTTATGAAATGGAAATTAAATAATGATAATTTATCTTTTTAAGATATCATGGCGTAAGTTATGTGTATTTACCTAAGCATTCATGTGTTTTATGTCTCGATTATTAAACACCAATCATCCGGCACAAATTCTTTAGAACTTTTCATTTTTATATTACTTTAAAAAAAATGGTATTTGTAGTAACAATCATTAAATATGTTAAGATCCATCACTATCAATTGTATTTGTACTTGAAGTTTCTGGAATTTATCTAAAATATCATGTGAACTCAGTGTCTGTATATATTGATTACAACATCAGCCTATTCACAGCAATTAGTTTTTAAAATATTATGTCTAGATCAGAAATTATTCAATCGGTAAAAATTTACTGTACGGTCACCCTTGGTGACTTTTTTAAAATCTCACCAAAAATCTCGTCATTTTGCACAAGTGAGATTTGGGGGAAAAAAAACAGAATATTGAAAATTATTGCTTAAAAACGGGTTGCCAGACAATGTTATTTATAGCCAAATGTGGAAAAATTGCTTTAAGGATGACCGTACAGTAAATCTGATGCATTCAACCTATCAAATGGTGTTCTAATAACATTGACTGTTTAATGCCGTTTGAAATAAATGAAGGAAATTAACCTTCACTTTACTGTTAGAAATTTATATTCGACCCCATTCTTTTTGCTATTTAATTTGTATGAACTTCTAATGTTTTAACTTTTTAGGTTACAATTTCTTACATGCGCCATCCACCACATTGCGGAGGTTCACTTATAAGCAAAACATATGTTTTAACAGCAGCACATTGTATGTAAGTAAGAAATCATTGAAAATTTAAATGAGGAGAATATGACATTTTTTTAAATGTTAACCAGAACATAATTAACCAGAATTTTTAATGGGCTTTTCCAATATTTTGCAAATGATATCGTCTATTTCAGACGTCTATTCCCTTATGGAAGTAACAGTCCTCCAATGGAAGAAGATGGGACGATTTCAGATGAGCATTACATCAAGAGATTTACTGTTGGACTTGGAGTACATTACCGAGAATATCCTCCTATGGAAATCAGAGCTGCTTCAATTACACAACATACTAATTATGGGAAAATTAATGGCTATGACATCGCTGTGATAAAACTCGCAATGGAAATACCTTCTTCTGAGAAGATGAGACCGATTTGTTTACCACAAAATAATGAATTGGACCATGCATTCAGAACAGGTACAGCTGCTGGATGGGGGAGAGTAGAAAATGGTAATGAAATACTTTATAACTGGAAACATTTATAAATGGAATTCGGTGAAAATGTGCTTTGGGTACGCTACTTGGCGCGTTTTAAAAAACGCCATTGCTGTGGCGACAAAAATGAAATGCGTGTTTTTAACGATTTTCACTTTTGCTATGGCAATGAAAACAAAAACAATGTTTCTTTTACGAATTGTGTAAAATAAAATACATTCAAATATTAATAAAAATTATAATAATTAAAATAAATTTTATCAATATTTTAGTTTATTAATAATATGGAACAACTTTGATATACTCTCCCCCCACCAAAAAAAAAAAAAAATTAAGCGCCAAATCTGGCACTCCCTAAGAGCTTTTAAAGGTTGCTGTTTCTTATTTTGGATTTGCCAATTTAGATGTTTTCAGCTTTTAGGGTTTTTTAGTTTTTTTTAAAAGTTTTTTTTTGTTATTAATTATTTAGCGAGAATCCATCTTGGCGAGAAAAAAAGGCGCCAAAAGCAGGTATTTTTTTTGTCGAGAAAGAAAGTCATCAAATTTCCAATTTGAAGGGTATATCAAAGTAGTTCCAATAATATTAATAAAAATTTGTTTTATTAATTCTTCAAATTCTCTTCTCCGGATGTTGCCATAAAGAGCGCATTAAAAATGAAAAACGTTGGCTTGGAAGGAGACCCAAACCGCAATATAATCTGTAACTTTTACTTAATGGATATATGTGACGCATGAATGGGAAAATTAATAGTTTATGGATAACTTATTAGAAATGTGCGTACGCAATAAGAAATCTATAAATATTTTGTATTAAAGTAAAATGCAAATGTTTGTCAGAAGTAAGCTGGTATTTTTACACTTTAAGAGACAATTTTTACATAGAATAATTATTATGGTAGGAATACATCACTTGTCATGAGAAAAATATATGAAAAATTTTAATTACATGTTTCAATAGGGATGTATTAGTTTGGGGAAAAAGAAATCCATTATTTTTACGTGAACTTTATGTAACTTCTTTTGGATTCACTTTGTAAAAAGGTTTAAACAGCTTTCATGTAGATTTTTAGGTCTTGCGCGTTACGACTGCTGACATGTGGTTAACTTCGATCATTTTTGATATTTTATAGACATTTTCGACGATGCTGTATCCACATGCGAGGTGCATCTCTAAC
>JAPDSC010093881.1:35478-52546 GCA_026290005.1 Latrodectus geometricus | reverse complement strand
ATTTGAAAGAAAATACTAATTTGGGTTATGGCAAATAAGAATAGGATACTGGTTCAACACAACCTCAGTAAATATATCAATAAAGCATAAACTTTAATAACATTTAATAAACATTTTTTTTACATAAGATTCATTTTTGATTTATTTTTAAACACATTTTCCTCGCCTTACAAATTCTTTAAAATAGTTAAAAAAAAAAAAAAAAAAAAAAAAAAAAAACAATATAAAGAGTAAATAGTTAGAAGACAAGAAAAATTTCTTGAGTTTCAACTATTTCCTTTAATTTTTAAAATATGAAGGAATATTGTAATACTGCATATTCCTTAAATAGACAGATAAGATTTAAGAAGCTACTATGGAGATTCTTCAAGAACAAGGAATCCACGGAAGATCAAACATAATTAGAGAGAGAGAGAGGAAAAAAAAAACTAAATTAGAGAGCTGCTTAATAATAAAAACATGATAATTTTGTAAAGTAAAAATAAACGAAATGTTTTATTTTTCAATAAAATTAGAACATAATTATTTATTTCTAATTTTATTTAATATAGGAAATAACAAACAGTATTTTTTATCTTACAATGAGAACTGATTCTAAATACACAATCCTGAATTTGATTTAATTTGTTACAACTTGATTTGGTACTCTACTCTCATTTTTTTTTCTTTGCAAAAGATAATTTGAATAGGATCTGTAGGTTTATACATGCACAAAGGTGGATTAAGAATCAGAAAAAACATTCAGGCTTGTGTAGGTAAGTAATCAAACAAATCGTTGTTTTGATGACATGAATGTGATTAGCAAAAACACAGTTCTTATTTTCTAATGCAATAGAAAAAAATTTTAAAATTTTATTATCCATATACATTTTTCAAAAAATAAACAAAACAAAAGCATTATAAAAAATTTTAATAAAAAAAAACACTTGGGTAGTAAATAACTGAAATTTAGTAACTGCATTTGTTTTTCAAAAAAAAAAAAAAAAAAAAAAAAAAAGCTAAACAATTGGCTTAAATTTATTTTTAGTCTACTGGTATAAGGAATTTGAGTTTTAATGAAGTTCACTAAATGTATTAAATCATTAATGGAATTTAAATAAATACACATTATTTTTCTCATTTATTAAGGTAACTTAAATTAACAATTAAAAAAAATTAGATTGTTACAATAGTCCAATTGTGTTTTATGACAATTAATAAAATCTGCTATTTGTTTTTCTTTAGTAAACATAAAGCATTTACAATTTATTAATAATAATTAAACATACAACATTTACAATGCATACAAACATACAACCAGAAATTATTTATTTTTAATGAAATATTTTAATATTTTCAGATGATAAATCAATTAGCTCATAATTAAAAGTGGGCCGTCCTGCTTCTAAAAGAATAGTTAATAATTCTGTCACGGACAATTTATGCTTAATATGCAACTGCCTAGAGTCACCTTTACCATAGCTTTTACTGACAAGATTTTTATATCTCATGGCAATCCTGTAAATAAAAATACAGATTTAACATGATATAAATATATTTTCTTTATAATAAATAGAATGAAGCAGAGAAATTTTCTCAACATAAATATTTTTATCTTGTATAAAATATATGAGGTATACAATCACACTGCTAATGTATTTAACAATTATTTCCTTAACTATTTGTTACAGATGCAGATTTGCCAATAAATTAAAATGCAGAAATATATTAAATTAAGATAAGAATAAATACATTTTTCTAGAATTCCTTAATATCTTAGTGATAATATTGTGCTCTTCAAATATCCTTTTTTTATATATATCATGCCCAGCTACAAGGGTTTCCATCTTTCAGTAATACAAGGTGCAGAAGTGATGGCACCTAATACAGTAGGGCGGGCACCCAGTGGTAATCCTGCATGCATGCATCACAAAGTAGATAATTTACAATTTTTAATATTTATCCTTAGTAACAAAGTTCAAATACTTAAGTTAAATAAAACCCAAATATAAAAGTTTTCCCAGAAGGTAAGACACTGCTTATGTTCAATATGTGTAAGAGCTAATTAAAAATTGTATGTATATTGTGAATTATCAAAATAATTCATGTTTAATATGGGAATTAACTAATGAAAAGTCGAATTCAAGTTTAGACTGCTGACTCTTCAATTCAAGAACTAACCTGGCATTTGAAAACTTTTTTTTTATATTCCTATCCACTTCATTTCTTATTTTCCCCAGAATTTAGAGAATTCTTCACAATAAGTAGACGTGGGAACTGCATTTCAAATATTTTATTATTCAACTGCATTTTTGGAAATAAATAACTAAATCTACATAGATAATTATAACAGAAAAACTGTCAAAATTTCACAAATAACATATCCAAAATAATTTTAAATTCAATGGAATGAAATTCATGTATATAACACAATATTTAAAAAAAATATTTAACAAGCAAAGTTGTTATATGACTAATGACAATGTATATTATTTTATATTTTCCTGGCAATTCATATTATTAAAACAATTAATGTTAAATGTTTGGAGAATAACTAATTTTCAACAAAAAATATTCTTCAAATTTAAACAGCAACATAATGGTAAATTTTGTGGTTTTCACAAAAGTGTTCTTATTAGTAATCAAAAAACACTGAATAGAATTTTAAAGAGGAAAACTTTAAAACTTAATTTTAATCTTTAAAATGAATTTAATTATAAATATTTTTTAATGAAATTGCTAGCAAATCTTTCAGTTACATTTACTTTTGATAAAATAAATACATGAAAATTCATATATATATATATATTAAAAAAAGGGCTGACAAGGTTTGAGATATAATTATATAATTGTTTGAAAATTCTGTTTTATAAACTAAAATAAACTAAGACTCAAATATTATAAAATTAAGTTTAAAATTTTAGTAATGATATATTCATACGCAATATTATTTACATTAAATAATATTAAAATAATTAATGTACCAATAACTAAGAAATTAATTTTATTTTGAATCTTTGTGTATGTGTGTTTTAAAAATGAAAGAAAGCGGTAATTTATTTTTATGACACATACAATATTTATTATAATGAAATATGTTATATTTGCTTTAAAAAAATTACATGATCACCAAATATTGAAAATCAATTCTTTAAAAAAAAAGTTTAAATATTTTTCCAAGAATGAAGAAAATGCAATAGTGTAATGGGATATTAAAACTTTTCCCTGAATAAGTATCTCAGAGGATATTATTGTAAGCAATAAACACATATCAGCTAAAAGAGTACTTATACTTTTCACTACATTATACTTAGGAGTTTTAAACATACATAACACAAAGAATAAAACAAATTATTATTTATGAAAATTTTCTATTAATTAACATAAATTTGGAATGCAAAATGAAAAAAAATTATGATCTAAAATTAAATATATATCAGTTTTATGAAATTAATAGAAATAAAAAAAATGCAACTGTTCTAATTTTAGTTAAAAATTATCAATGTCCATTCAGTTACACATACAGTAGATGTTCATTTTTAAGAACTCATTGGGACCAGTAAAACAGTTCATAAAAAAGAAAAATAATGTATTAGATTATTTGATGTATTTGATTTTTTTTGTACCAAACTATTTTTTTTTTTATAAATAAAACACGATTAGAAGATACTTATTTAGAGTGCACTACAAGAAACACACACAAAATGAAATTCCTACATAAAAACTGTTTACTTTCACTTTACTGATAAAGAATCAGGCAAAGTAATCAATATTTTTCTGTGTTTAAAACTACATTGAATATATATATATATTTCTTCATTTTTTTCTAAGTATAAAAGCATTTTGCTCCCCCCCCCAAAAAAAATTACTGTTAGCTATTTAGCTGTTTGTTTTGCACAACATCATTTTTTCCTTGTTCAATATCTAAAAATCTTTTGTTCTCATTCATTATATTCTTGATAATTTTGTGATCCAATATTTCTTCTGCACATATCGCATATGAGACTATATTAAAAATATCTTTGAAAGAAATTTCAGGAAACAAAGGGGTTCTTTGTTAGAGCTTATGTACGAGTGTCTCGTCTTCATTCAAATCATCGGGTAAATAACCTTGGTTTCCTTCAGTTACAATGGGTTCTTTAATAAATCCTGAATCTTAACCCCTTAAAGCACAAGTATTTTTTTAGAAAAACTGATAAAATAAATTATTTATGTGCATCTATATTAATTAATTATAATCTAATCAATATATTTTTACTGGAACAGATTTCAGACGTGAATTAGAAATAAAATAACACATGATACAAGAGTATCCATGTGAGATATTGGTATGTGCAAATTTGCCTGTAACCTTCGACTGAATCAGACATAGGTAAATGCATTAAGGGGTTAAAATGTGTTCTCAATATTTCTTTTTATTCTAGTCTTTTACTTCAACATCATTTCAAGTACTAATTGACAAATGCATCACTCCAAGGATGTTAATTTCATATGACCAACTCCAAACCCATAATCATTCTTTGAAAAGTAGCCTACAATATTTGGCCTTGAGTATTGTTGATTATACCTTGATCCATGGGATGTACGACAAAAGTAGCATTAGGCGGGAGGAACTCCACAGGAATCTATTCAAAATCCGAGACTTTAACACGAATAGTGTCAATTTTCCACAATTAGAAGAACCATTCGATTTTCTGATAAAAAACAAATATAAATCTCTCAGCCAATTTTCATAAATGCTTCCAATGATACAAGCTCTGATGTTGGCCTGATATGCAGTTTATAGTTTTTGAACATTCTTGAAACATCTAGGCATTAAATATTTTCTTATGAAAAACAGGCAGTTTTTCTTTTCCATTCAAGTTTTTCATGAGCAACACTAATTTTTTGCTTCAGATTTTTATATCTATTACATTTATTAACAATAAAGTTAAGTGTTCTTTTGGGTAATATAATAAAATTAAAGCTGTTTCTTCCACATTTGAAAATTTGTGATTTCAATGCTTCTTTCTATTCAAATTCTGAAATTTTATTTACAGTCTAAGTTCTAGAATACAATTTTTGCAAAGCTCAGGCTCTGATTTAGAATTTTTGGAGCCAACAGTCTGATAATCATACATAACTTTAATGATATTACTATCAACATGGAAGCTCTTTTCCTTTCATTTTCTCAGTTAAAAAGCTAAAGTTTAAGATCCATTTTTTCACTACAATATTTTTTCGAGAGAAAACACTTTCTCTGATACTGTTTGCTTTTTCAAAGATTTTTTTTTAAGTCTTTAAAATTGTCCAGAGTATATTTTTTTGGAATTCCATAATTTTTGTCTTTAATATTTCTTCTTCTACTTCTTTTAGAAATTTTTTTAAAATTTGATTCATAAACATGTTCGTTTCTTCAATTGTGGCAAATCTTCAATGAAACTGGTTCAGTATCCCTGTTGATAAATGAAACTTCACAAATTGAGTTGTTCAAATGAAATGAAACCAATAACTGAGCAATTGAGATGAGAGTTTTTTCTCTTTCTACATTCTTCGCTTGTTATGAGTTCTTATTAAAAACCTCAGTACTTTTGCTACAAATGTCAGTTCTCACAATGTCTAGATTGGTTGCATGTGTCATTTCGTTGTCCAAAAACAAATCAAGTTCTCAGGTGTTATATAAAAAAGAAATCAAATACTTGAAATAATCAAAAAAAAGTATCAGATCATAAAAGAATATAAAAAAATGGGGAAGAAAAGTTTTTAATAGAAACAAAAATTTTGAAGAAAGAGATTTTTCAATCTTTTAGTTTGTAAATGGGTGTTAAAATTATCATTGATCATGGCATCAGGGTAGGGAATAGCTGCTAGTTCATAAAAAACGAGTATTTACTGTATCTTAACATAAATGTATAAAAGCTCAGTTTGGTAAATCATAGATTTTACCAGTGAAGTACTGGCATGGCTAGGCAAAAGTTACCAAAGCCTTTCAGTATAACAGCTTGTAACAAAGGATTATTTCTGATAGAATTTTTCATTCAGATATATTGTATACTGTGTGCCTCAAAAAGGTTAAAATATTCTTTAATGTTTTAATTAATAATATAAATTGTAGAAGTGATCAAAATAAAGCATGGTGTGATCAAATAAAGCATGTAAGTTGTATTTTTCAAAGTTACATGAATCAAAGATAAAAAATAACAATATTTATGCTATTTCACAAATAAGATTTTATATAAAAAAGCTGAACTGATGCATAATCCTCTTAATTACCGAAGGGATTTGAATTATTTTAAAAAACAGCTTTAGGAACAGTTTAAAATTAAATTGATAATTTAGAAGAAAAAGTTATTAAATTTTAAGACTAGAAAATTGTGCATTTTTTTTTAACACTTCCTAATTTCTGCTAAACATGGTTGACTTCTGTGGCCTTTTAAATGATAAAGTAGATTAACAGATACACACAATATACTTAGCTTTGTATATACTTCTTTGAATAGCTATATTTTCTGAGTTCTTATGACTTGAACAAACAAAGTTTTTTACTACTGCATATACACTTATTTTTTTCTGTTAACTACCACAATGCTTAAAAAATTGTTATTGCACAAAAATTTTATACATACATCCTTCATATACTGCTCAAGTTCTTACTTAACCAAAAAGAACCAGATTATATGCTCTGGAAAAATGAGTGACATTATCAAAAGAAGTTCCAAATGTGAAAGTGTTTAGAAAAGTAACTAAGGAAGGATTTGAGATGTAGGTAATGATGAAGATCTCCTCTACTAAAAACTTTTATAAAATATCAATATAAATATACTTGATAGATAGAAAATGGCTCCAAAATCTGAAATTGTAATTGGCAGAAAACCAGTTTACTTTTTTTTTGGAGGGAGGGGGGGGATTGTTTTAAAATTTGAAAAAGTTAGTACACAAGAAATAAGTTTAAATGAAGTAGCAAACATTATTTTGATTGACAGAAAAAAATCAGAAAATGCAAAAGTTTAAATAAGTGTTTTATGAAGATGCGTTTCTACTTTGCAATTATTTTCTACTTGATCTACTTTGTAATTCAAAATGCAACAGTCAAATTTTTTGTAACAGATAATAAGTAATAAAATATTATATTACAGAAAAACATGCTACACTTTTTTATTTTTTAAATTTCAAAATTTTTATTTTTATATTTTTTGAACAATTTATTAATTTTACTAGTAAAATTAGTTTTAAAAATTATTGAAATCTTTTCTGTAATAATCGAGATACATACTTTAGTTCAGTTTTTTCATATAGAATCTTATTTAAGAAACGGGATAAGAATTGCATTTTTTACTTTTATTTCTTGCAATTTTTTGAAAAATAAGTTTCCAATGACAACTTTATTTGGATAACTTTTGAAATGCATATTATCAATTAAATTGTTTTAAATGTCTTTTTGGGAGATACCACATAAAACATACCTACAAGTGGAAAATATCTTCCATAATACCTAATTTTAGGCTTTTACTAGAAGACATTGGATACTTCAGGGTTTTAAGCAAAAGCTTGGTGAAAATTTAAAATAGAATCATTAAAGCATACTACACACTATTACCAAGACATTTTGATTAAAAAGTTTTATTAATAAAACCTAGGATTTACTAGATTTAGGCTTTTTACAGCAACATATATAAATGCCTATAGGACAGACATTCATCCTAATATACTTTCACACATAATATTAAATTAAAATTTTCCTGGAATAAAAATTAAATTTTTAATTTAGAAAAAAATTTAGCAGGACAAATTAATTAATTTTTTTAAATTTAAAATTTGATTTGCAAATTTAATTTATTAATTCTATCTTATTCTTAATTCTTTATTAATTCTATCTTAATTTAAAATTCATAAATTCAGTTTTGTTAATAGACACACACAAAAAAAAATTCAGTTTTGCAATAAATATTTTATCTTTTACTAACACAAAAAATTATTTAAATTTAAACTGAAGTTTAAAATAAATATAAATTGAAAGTAAAGATCATATATCTATAATTTTATATTCATAAACTAAACCTATAGTCTAATAATGATACCTATGTATATGATACCAATAGAGTTAGATGAGACAAGCTAGATTATTTGCATCTGCACATTACATATTTAAGAAAAATATTATAGAAAATTCTAAGCATAGGACTTAATGAAAAAATTATTTATTTATTTTTGTTTTTATTTAACAGCCCTTTCTGCCCACTTTGTATTAACAGAGATCAACAGATTAAACAATATTCCAAACCACTACAAACAATTAAACACAAGGTTGGATTTGAACCTAAAAACTGTTGAATGAAAGGCCAAAGCCCTAACTATTTGGTTGTCAACTTGTCAAAAAAATTAAATAATAAAATAAAATAAATACAGGAAGACATACTGTATTATAATGGAGACTACATTAATTTACAGATTTTAGGGATGGGCTTGTACAGTAATGGCAAGGGGGAAAAAAAAAGGAAATATATGAATTTTATTTATTCACCAAAGACAAAAGTCGACGAATTGATAGAAATATGAAAATGATAAATAATATAAAACATCCTGTATCAATCTTTAAAATGTTTAAGCCAAAAAGTACTCCTGAGGAAAAACAAATTTCTACAATTAGATAAAATATAATAATAATTACTATTATTATTATACTTTTTCTAATTGCAGAAATTTATTTTCCTTCAAAATAATTTTTCTTTATAAAATAAAATCAAACTTTTATTTAAAAAGGTAAAAAATTACTATTATTTGTCCTTCTTAAATGGAAGTTTGACAGAATAACAAATTAAAGTAGGAAAAACACAATAATATTTTTACATCTTTTTTAGGATATTTTAATAACAGCCAAAGCTATCACATCATATGCCTGGAATAAATTTTACATACAAACTTAGCCAATAGCTTAAAATGGAAATGATTTTGAAAACCTAAAATATTATGACACAATGATAAAACTATAATTTACTTCTCTTACATATGCTTTGAAAGAAAAAAATCAATTACTAACCATTTATTAATTTTTGAAAAAGGAGATAAAACTAGATAAAAAAAATATTAAGTATAAGTAGCAGCTGATGTTTATTCTGCTTGCATTTTAAAATAATTATCACTAATTTAAGTAGTATTTTCAGGCACAAATCAAACCTAGTAAATGCAGTAATATTAACTAAGAACAATTTAACTAAGAAATATCTGTAAATATCATTAATTGATAAAGAGTTATTTATACAAATTTATTAAGAAAAATGTCAGTTTATTAAAATAATCTTTTACTATCTTACTTCTAGATATAAAATTATAGTTATGTAAATAATTTTTTGGTTGTTAAAAAATAGTCCATTAAGTTACAAAGATTAAGCGTCACAAAAAGGTTAGAAATTAATTTTATAAAAAGGCAAAGAATTTTATCCACTCTGACTTTTTAAATGTTTTATCCTTGAAGTTATACAAATTATCTATTATTATTAATTCTAAAAAATAAATCTGGTGTCTAAAATTTCAGGATTTGCAGATAGTTTGATATCACTAAAATTTGAAGAACTAGATTTAAGGAAAACAAATACCTATAAGAAGTAAGAAATTAAATATAAAATATAAAAAATCCAACTTGAATTCTATTATTAAATTTTTAAGAAGTTTGATAATTTTCCAATAGTTATATATATATATATATATATATATATATATAAGAAAGCTGACAAATTGACTTAAAAAATTTTCAAGTATTATCTTCTTCATTTAATTTTATTAATCATTAGAACTAATCACAGATGAAGTATTTAACACTTATAGAAATTAATATGATCAATTCATATCATTTATATCATTTGAAGTATATTGTATATATTTCAAAATCTAAAAAGCAAATTTTACTTGTGAATTTTTTTTCTCTCAGTTTTACTAAATTCATCTGAAAATATGAGAGGTTCGATATCCTTTGATCGACTATATTCCATGAGTAAAGATCGAACTTTGCGTTCAAAACTTTTTCCTTTCACATTTTTACTGTTATCAGAATATCCTAGACCTCTTTTAAATGAATAATCACTGGCTCTGAAATAAAATATTTAAAATTAATTTCTTCTATAAAAAATAATTTAACAAACATTTAAAATATAAATCATTTATTTATTTAATAAACATGTAAAATTATTCCTTTTGCACCTTTTTTTAAATGAAATAAAAAATAGTTTTCAAAAACACAAAAATATTAATCCATCTTTACTTATAATAATATTACAGATTAAAGATAAATTAAATTACATAATTTGAAAAGATAAATATTAATGTATTTGATTTATACCAACAATAGAAATTTATTTATAATGACCAAGATTTTTACCATTGACATCAAAGAAAAAATAATTGTTAACATAATTATATTAAAAGCATTTTTAATAGAAAATTAATAATTAATGACAAGAAATACACTTAATTCAATCAAAGGAAGTGAGATGACATAGAACATATAAAAACACTCTTAAATTTCTAGATAAACTTAAAGGAATATTAATTCTCACTCCCTTCCTAAGATATATTTACACTTTTTTATTCAAATCTACAAAAATCTGTGATAAATCTGAGTTGTACTTATTATTTTGATTCAGAATTTGCCAATGAGTTTATAAGCAAGGTGTGAGGGTAGGCTTCTTTTTCATATCTATTTTCATTTGTACTTACAAGAAAATATCAAGGAAATGCCATGTTTTCTAGTATGGAAAATTTTATAACTGTAGATTGTTTTTGAATAAGGTCAAAAGAAATATGCTGAAACTACAGAAGAGAATGAAAATTCGATAGTTCAATTTCATTTAGGAACAAGAAACATAATATTTTGATTTGAAATACATGTTTCATGAGAATTTATTTAAATGTGGAAAATAAAGGAGACACATAATGAATGCAGAAAAATTAAGCAATAATAGGCTGCACCCATATCAAATGTGTTGCCTTACATCAAAAACAGTGTACAGCACAGTTGTAACAATAGATTTTCTTATGTTATAACTCATTCCATTTGACTTTTACTTATCTAAAAGCCAACTTTTACATAAAAGTTTCACAACATTTAAATCACGATTTAATTATAAAAGCATAAATAAAATATTATAACTAAATATCCTTAAAAATTTATATAATTAATGAAATAAATAAAAAAATTTGTTATAATATTTAAATAGGTAGGATTATAAATTTAATAGATAATAATAACTAAACAGATGTTTAATTAAATAAAAGATAAATTTTTAGGACATTATAACTGAATTTCTTTTTAATTTCATTGAAAAATTCTACTGACAACATCAGTATTCTTATATAAAGAACTTTTTCAATGGCTAAGTTCAAAATTAAAGAGATGTAATGCAAATACTGAATGCATAAAATTTAGGTTTGAATTTGCATTAGATTTTAATCTCATTAATGGATTAAGATCAGTTTGGATTTTAAATTTTTATACTCCAAAGCATTGTAATTTTTTACTACTCAGATGATTGCATCATGTCTTTTTTTCAGAGTACAAAATTTCTTTTTCATTTCTATCAGCTTTTTCTAACATATAAAATATTATGTTCCTTTTACTCTTCCTGAAGTTCAGAAAATATTGCTGATTATTTCAATAGATGCAGAGGTTTGAGGTAAAATCTTTCTTATATTTAGGAGAAAATTATATATTTTTAAATTTGAATTTCGATTCTTTAAAAGAAATTTCACTTTCTTCTGAACAGACAATCTTTTCTTTCCTTGACTTTTTGTTTAATTTCTAATAATCTGTGATAATGCGGATAATGATTTGCATCATGTCTTTGATAATAACACTAAAATGCTGAAACTCCTACTTTAGGCGTTGGAACTGGAAAATGCTTTTTGGCTTCAATTTTTAGTTCTGATAGCAGTCCTTTAGCTTGAACAAATGTATGACTTAAATATTTGTCTTATTCTTGAGTGGAAACAAAAAAATCAGCTTGATTTTAAATTTTCTGTAATTAATAAGAGGGAAAATAAATATTTCCAGTGATATTCTCAAGTATTCTCTACAATAGCAATGTGTTACAATGGAACAATTAAGAATTTCATTCTGTGTAGCAGTTTTGTTATCATTTCATAGACAAAATATGAATTTTGTCAATGAAAGCTTATAATCTGAACTTTTTTAATTAATGTTCCTTTTCTATATTCTTCAACTTCTATTTAGATTTTTTTTCTTTCTTTGCTGGATCATAGGAAGAATAATTTTTTTGTGTAATTTATTTCAAAATTAGGGCTTTTGGTAAGCTTGTTTAATTCATATATTTGAGGCATCTGAATGAATATTTATTTCTAACTCTGTGAGTGTGAAGACAAAATTTGCAAGTCCTCTTTTTTACCCTTCCCAAAGAATTATACAATTAATGGTTACCTACGCTAACTCTTAATTAAACAGATTTCCAATTAAACCAAAAACAAAATTACAACAACTAATGCTAACAACTATATTTCAACTTAAAGTGAAATTCTAATATTTGGTAAAATTAATTGTTTAATTTCAAAAATACAGGTAGTTTAATATTACCATATACATTAAATTATGAATATTTTCTTCTAAAATAAAACAAAACTGGGTTCGAAATAAATTTACATTATATTTTTGAATATACTTTCAATATTTTGTATATTTTTTATTTTGGAAACAGTGTAATTTAATGATATCATGTACACTAAATACATCAATTTTCCTGTTACAAAAATAATAAACAAAATTTATTAGTTAGTTGGTACACGACTACCACTGTCCACATGAATCTAATATATGACCTAGAACAAAATAAATGTATAAAAAATAACATTAATTAAATATACATGTCTAGAAAAGAATAAACAAAAAGAGAACAAGGCTATCAGTGAGAACATACTAAATCTTTGTTAGTCATACGGGCTAATAGACTGGGTCATAAAATTTTGGAAAAAATTGAATTCCAAATAATACAAGCATTTAAGTACAAAGTGGAAATCAAATCAGAAACTGTTGAACCTAATTAAGAAGGTTAACAGTTTGGCTGTCTGCTCAATGGACAGGTATGTGCAGCAATGGATAAAATACATCTAGCTTAATGTCAATTTGTTTCAGACTGAAATCACTTATTCAATCTTATACATTTGCATGCAAATTCAGTGAATTCAATATTTTCTTCCCCACATTAAAATGATATGCTTTCTTTCTTATGTCCAAACACCAATTGGAGCTTTAATTTGCTAACAGAACAAAGATTTAAAAAAGCACTTTGTGAAAGTCAGACTGTGAACTGGAAGAGTACTTTTGATTTCGTTTTTCTGCCAGGGGTAGAGACACTAAGACGGGGACGAGAGAGTCATGTCGGAGTAAGGAGAACGGTGCGGTTGGTTCTTTTTCTTGGGGGTAGCGGAATTCCGCTCCCGGTCGTTGTAAAACAAAATGTCCGAATTCATTGTTTGTGTGTTAATGTGTAATAAATGTTTCGTGTCCCAATCATTTGTTTTGTGTCATTCAACCATCCTGGAGACGACAGGATCATGAGAACATCACACACTTGTTGGGGAACAAATGACAATATAATAAGACACAAATTATTACAATGAGATTTTGATAATGGAGCAGCATAATTTAAGGTTTCTCTAAGCATTAACATCATCGTCTCATCAGAATGTATAGTTTGGCAGATGCTTCAGCTTTTCAAAAAGTTGAAATTTTCTGATAACATTAAAAAAATAATTCAAATTTATAAATATTTAAAAAAATATGAAAAATTTTATGTCAGCCCACATCTGTAGTAAGTAAAGATTTATTTTCAAATTTTAAAAAGTAAATTGGAATTTTTATCATAAAAATTCAATGAGAAATTTTTTTTAGCTGATCACGAATTTAACATTTAGAAAAGAAATCAAAACATTATTGTGGTCAATGAATATGCCATTTTCAATATTTCAATGACAACAAAAATGGACTTTGGTAAAGGATAATTCACAATAGAACTTCTAATCCACAAAAAGAGAAAAATGCATTCAGATTTAAGATTGTATAATACTGCTTTTGTGCAGTTATGCATAAAGAGATTTTATGACAAAATCTACATTAGTTTATTTTTACCAGTATAATGAAAAGGAAAACCAAAATTTTATTTAAAACAGAAGTATATTTATGGATTACTACTATTAAATAATTTTCCATGTCATCCACATAATTTGAGTCACTGCAATATACAACTACAATATTTTCTGCTTCTAAAAACATATCAAGCATTCTTACCTCAGTCATTAGATCAAAGTTTTATTTATGCCTTTAAAACTTATATTAAAAAAAAAAAGCATTAAAATGAACTGTAGATGTATTCAATTTAACCCTTCTTTGCATGATTTTTTCTTTATTGGTGAAATAAATCAAGTTGATATAATTCATGTTCAAAATTAAAGTAAAATTAGTTAAAAAAAAAATCTTAGTATATATTTATAGTACAAATTTAGCAAAAAACAATATGCTAAAAATTTCCATCATCATCCAAAGTTAGATCATTAGCTTAGTACTAAATAGAAATAAAAGAGGAAAATAACAGAAACCTTTCTTCCACTCATTTTCAATTTTTTAGCAATAGAAACTCTAATATAATAAAACAAAATTATAAACGAAATCATACGTTTATTGCAACTACAACAAACAGCGGAATGAGACAACTTTAAGCTCGTTTCACTGATAATGACACTTGTTTATTTTTGACAGCTATGTTTCTTTTTATGCAATGGACATTAAAAAGGTATCCAAACACGATCAACTTAAAGTGAACTTGTTCTTTTATATAATTTTTGGGCCTTATAGGTTATGATGGAAATTTCCACCATTATGCAAAGAAGGGTTAAAATCAATTACTGAAATGGTAACCAGATAGCAATTTTCGATTAAAAACACAATATTAAGATTATGTCTTTGTTGTTAAAATAATTAAATGCATCTATGTTAAATGAATAGTACAAGATGTAGTCAATTCAACTGTAAAAGAAGACATTTTTGAATCATTAGAAAATAAAATTCGTTGCAAAGCAGAATTTTCTAAATTAGAGGTGAAGGCTTTATAGATATGTTTGTTGAATATTTTCAAGATTTATGTAAAAGAAATGAAATAGATTTGATGAAGATAGCTGATGAATTAGAAAATAAATTGATCCTGAAGACAACAAAAAGATTAGAAGAAGGCCTAAACTTATCTAAAATATTTAATTATTTTTCCTGGATGTAGACCATTCAGCCAAATGAAGTTCTTAATTTAAAAAAGAATACAAAAATTATCCATTTTTGTTTTATGAGATCTACAAAGACTTATTAAGAACCACAGCTCTTTTGAAATAGGTTATACTATGTGAAAAAATTCTAAATGAAGAAGGTTCAGAAAGAAATATAGATGTGTCATTCAACTGAAATGATATGTTGTTTTCATAGTATTGAGAAATGATGAGAAAGAAATACATTTTTACACAAACATTATGTTTCTAAGTAAAATGTAAACTGTGTACATGGAATAAGGATAAAAAATTTTAGTAAGTTTTTAAAAAACAATCCTCCTTTTTATAGAGGTTCTCACACATCACACAAAAAATAGTTGTTTCTAAGTTTTATACTATATCATAGAATGGTTACCTATATATGAGAAAATGATCAAATAATTGGAAAACTATTTAAATATTTGTTGTACCCTGTTTTAGAACTTACAGTGTTTTCCTTAAGAAATGGAAAAAAATTCAATAATTTAAATATAAGCATATTAAATTATCATATATTCACAAAACAGTTAAAAGTAATATTGTCACAACTGATATTTATAATGAATTTAAGGAGACTTTATTCTAATATAATTTTTAGACCCAGTTTTTTCACATTAAAAAGTGGTATCACTATAATTTTTTACAACTTCTAGAATGATTTTCTACTATTTTCTATAACAGAAATAACTCAATAAGGTGATTGATAAGAGAATTTAATATTTAAAATAGTACAAAACTATTCAATATATGCAGCATATACCCAGATTTTAATGAAGAATATTTTAATACAGGAAAATATTTTACATTTTTATTCAAATACGAGGGTTACTCTGAAATTTTTGAGACACGCACAGACAAGAATTTACAAAATAAAATTAACGGTTTAATTTTAAAATACAAAGCATTTTAACACAGAAGAGAAAATGGAGTTGATGCGAAAACATTTTCGCGCTATGATTCTCTACAATTTTAAAGCAGGATTAAGTCAAGAAGAATGCGTTCAACGGTTGAAATTAGCATTTAGTGATGAATCTACAGCTCGTGCTACGGTATTCAGATAGTTTAGAGAATTTAGAAGAAGTCACAATTTTCTTCAGGATGAAGAACACACAGGAAGGCCGCCGTCGGCAGTAATCTCGGATAATGTGTCTGCCATACGAAAAATGTTAATGGATGATAATCGCTGTACCTATCAAATGATACAGAAGGAACTTAACATTGGATCCGCAGCCATACACAAAATCATTCATGAAGAATTACATATGAAAAAAGTAGTTTTTGCTGTTGGGTTCCCCTTTATATAATTGAGCACCAAAAAGAGGAGCGTGTCAGAATCAGTAAAGAAACTCTTAAATTGCTAAATGATGGTGGCCAACGAATCATTTCTAAAATTGTAACAGGAGACGAAACATACATATCGTTTTTTGAAGTTCCTACACGACAAGAAATCAATGTATGGGTCTTTGAAGATGATCCCACGCCGACAATGGTGAAAAAACAACGAACACTGAAAAAGTGATGTATGCCATTTTCTTCAGAAGTACGGGATTGGTCAAAGCCATCAAGTTGGAAGGACAGAAGACAGTAACAGCAAACTGGTATACCACTAAATGTCTTCCAAAAATTCTACAAGAACTGAATGTTAGGGGACTAGTGCTTCACCATGACAATGCATCTTCACATACAGCCAGATTAACAATTGAGTTTCTTAAACAAAAACAAATTAAAGTGATCGAACATCCACCGTATTCACCTGATCTAGCTATGTGCGACTTTTGGTTATTCTTTAATCTAAAAAAGAACTTACGTGGACGTC
>JAPDSC010093881.1:0-35468 GCA_026290005.1 Latrodectus geometricus | reverse complement strand
TATCTCAAAAATTTCAGAGTGATCCTCGTATATATATTTAAAGTTTGAATTAACTCGCATTTTAAAATACCCAAACACCAGTCAGTTTATATTTAACTCCAAGTCATAACACTAAAGAATAGAATTATCTTCCTTTTGATAAAAATAATTTTAAAAAAAATATAAAAACATTTTTTTTCTGTCAAGATAATTTTTTTTCATTTCAGTTATCCTTCCTTGCAAATCTAATTTTGACATAAATTACTTTCTTAGAACTTCATAAAATTTCAGTTTAATGAATGAGATACAAAAAGATAAAAAAATGACTAATCATATCAATATTTCATTTAATTATTAAAGAATTCAAAAATAGATTTTTAACTCATAAATCTTCGGCTATTACTAAAAGAAAACTAGGGTACTTACATTGATAATCTTCATTTTTCTGACAAATAAAATGCCTTATTGTAATTCATTGAAAGTAATTTCACATTAATCCCATTTACAACAAAAAATTTGACAATTAAAAAACAGCTAAAAATAACATATGCACAAATTCAAATAAAATATTTAAAGTGCTCAAAATTGTTTCCTTCAACATTTTGTAAAATAAAAAGAATGTTAATGAATAATTTCTACCTTTTTTTTCAATTTTAAGAACTTGTTAATTATTATAACTAAAGTAATCAAATAAATATTTATTTGAAATACATAACAAATCAGAATATAAATTTTTAACTTACTTAATAGGTTCCTTAATACCTTCAGTTTTCCCAATGCCTCCACCTGTCCACCCCATCAACTTCAACATTTTACAACCTATGTTATCTTCTGACAAAACAGCAGAAACATGATCTGTTTTATCAATCAAACTTTGACGGTTAATGACAAAACCACCTTTTTCAGATCTCATCTAAAATATGCAAGTTTAGTGGAGTGTAGTTTCAGATATTAAATACATTTTTGAAAATTATATTTTTAAACTTTCCAACATTATATGTAAATATCAAGGAATAATAGCACAAATCATTAATAATTACATGTTAGCCATGTAAAAGCAATTATCTAATACCCTATAAGTTAAATAATCAACAATATAATATTTGAATTGTTGAAAACAAGATTCTTTTGTTTAGATTCCAGACAAGCCTTGAACTGGCTGATAATGTCTCAAGGTTTTGTTCTTTCATGCTAATAAAACTTTGAGACATTATCAGTCATGGCTGAATTTTTTTCTAAAAAATTTGTAATTAATTTTATAATTTTTTTAACATTCTGATGTTTCTGGTTAATTGAGAAATAACATTAATTTCTTACAACTCTTTCAAATATAATTCTCCTAGATTCATGTTTTTATTTATTGCATCTCATATTTTTAAGTTAGTCAAAAAACTGAAAACTAATTAACATATAATTCTTTTAATATTCTGTAAAAAATATTAAAAAATAATAATTCCACTAATATTTAATCATAAGAAAATTAGTAACATTATCAGCCACAGTAGTTCTCCTTCGTAAGTTTTTTATCAGTATGTTCAAATTCAAACACTAGAGCAGTACGAAATATAAACACTACAAGCAAGAATATGAAATAAAATCTTATAAACACCAGAATATATGTTGAAACATGATTGAATATAATCAGTTTCAATCACGATTAATAATATCTAAAGTAAATTTATACAAAGCTGTAACTATTTGTTTAATTTTCCATAAATTTTTAGAATTTTAATAATTGCAAATATTGGTTTGCACCAAACATAAAATTTATACATTAAAATTGAAAAACATCATAAAATTTATAATTTTTATCACAGACTAATTTTCCTACCACGAAATCTTCTTTCAAATTTTTACAAAATCTTCCACAAATAAAATCATGATGATAGTGATAATTATAAATAGCTTTTTTTAGTTTGCTTAAATTTAAAGTGCTCAATATTTAGTCATGTGGCTAAGAATTTCCCACAAATGACTTTAAGTTTTTGTAGAAGCTTAACATACCATTTGTTTTGCTATTTTATTGCAAATAAGATTTGTTAATTTTAACACTTTTAAAATATTGTGAAGTTCAACTTTATTCAACACTACTGAAATATTTTTGCTTGTAATTTATAAATCAGTACCAAATGTGATAAATGATGAAATAATTAGAAGATTTCCAAATACAAGAAAAATTGGCATACACATAATACAGGTATTATGATAACTTGAACATAAAAAAGGGGAATATAACATACAACTTTGTTAACTTTCATTCAACTGCACCATAAAAACTTAAGTTAATACATTTCTTCATATGAGGTACAAATTAGCAATATCAAATTTATTTTTATTGAAATAGCTGTATTATATAAATTTTGTTCAAATAGTCAGAAATTTATACAAACATTAAGCTTTAACGCTATTTACTGAATCATAAAAAGGTAAAACCTTTAAAATAAATTTGGAAATTGTTATTTTTTTAAGAATAATTTCATAATGACTTTATTTTTTTATAAATATTTTTATAAACTGATTTCAAAACTGATCATTTAAAATTACTTAATTATTATGTTGAAGAATTAAAAACAAAGGCAAACAATAAAACAATATAATATGGTTAATCCATGTTAGATAATGAAATTAATAATATTTAGTATATTATTGATATAACAACAAATGTAACTTATATTATTTTCCAACTGATTAATTATTTTCATTAAAATAAAACAAAATAAAAATAAAATCACAAAAAATCATTGATGAATCAAGAAAATAAATAGACAGAGTCAACGGAATTCTAGATCTTGCCTGACTCTGTCAGATTTTGGAGGATAAGAAGAAGAAGAGAAAATAAATCAATGATAAAAATGACAATAGCTATGCTTTCTAAATTTAAATACACCATTAATAGCAATCGTTATAAACACAACAAATTTATCTTTTTTAATTGAAAAATATTAAGAAGCATTAATTTCTGAAAATTTTAAATAGGATTAATAAATTTGAAAAAATAGTGATTATTCAACACTAGACAAATTTTTCAAAAACATTTTTTACAAATCCTGTAATATTAGTAAAGTTATTAATTATCATATATGATTAAACTTGACATTTTCTAAGATTGCACCATGAAAGTTAATCCTTGATTAAGCAATCTAAATTGAAGTACAGTTTAATCAGAGTATAATTGGTTCTTTTACTTACATATTTGAAACACTTTTGACAAGAATTAATTGTGAAGTAGTTCAATATAAAAAATCTTTAATTTGAGTGATTAATGTAAGAAAATTTTGATACTTTAAGAAATATAATTAAAAATGTAAATGATAAGGAATATTTTTTTTTCAGCACATATCACTGATTTTTTTTATTCCTTCATGTGTGAGCAAAACATTCCACAAAAATTAAAAAACATAAAATTTTTACTTGATTAGAAGAAAAATGTAAAATTAGTCAAATTACAAATAAAATTTTGAATTATTAACAATGTGCACAAAACTTGCACATAAAAAATAATACACATAAATATTTGACAATAATTGAAATTGGAAGACTTAAGTAATCTGTTTAGATACTACATGACTGCATAACTTTTTTAACAGTTTGTGAATAACCAATACTTTGTTGAGGATTATGGGATGACACTACATGCTTTACTTCAGGGTAAGATAAGTTTTGTTTTATTTTCACAGTTATAATTTCTTTTTCTAATGTCCATTTTGGGCGTGACCGGGAGTAAGAGAGATGTTCACCTCTGCAGTTGACACATTTTTCTTATAATTGACATTCACTGCTGTTATGTCTAATGAAAGCACATTGAGCATAAGGTAAGGGTCCCCTTAAAGTAGTTTTCACATGTCTAAAGCGTTGACATTTAAAGCAACGCAAAGGATTAAAATATAAGGTCATACACTATAATTTAGGTAATCAACTCTAATACCTGAGGTAGTATAGGAGTTACAGATGTGAGTATGAGATGCTTAGTTTTTATAATTATGCCCTCTCTACTAACTGTAATGCATTGTACATGGCATACTTTTTGCTCATCACAATTATTTAGAATTTCATCCTCTGAAACATTGAACAAATTGCCAGCTGAAATTGCTCATTGTGTAGAATTTAAACTAGTATGAACAGAGACTATAACATCAATATTACCAAGGTATTTCAGTTTTAGAATGGTTTAGCCTGTTTAATTGATAAAACTTTAAACAAGAGATCACCAGATTTCAACTTGCGAACATTTCAAACTGTAGCAATAAGACTTTTATGAATTAAGTAAAAGAAGCATTATTGAAATTGCCCTCCATTTTTTTAATGACAAAATATTTCTATTCACATATCATTTTTTACTCCATAAGGAATAAAGAATTAGAAATACATTCCATAAAAAAAACAAAAACTGGATTAATTCAGTATTCGACAGCACACCGAAACCCAACAAGGATTAGGATTACTGTACTAATGCTCTTTCAATACATCTCTGAAGTGGCCTCCAGCCTTATTGAGTCACTCAGCAGATAGTTGATCGCTTGGTCCACTTAAGCCAATTGATGGGTTAAGGACCACAATACGCCTCTCATTTATTTGAAGCAGAGGCCAAAGTAATGTGTTGGTCTCTGGGAGCCTCAATTACCAGGACCTACCTTTCCAAGGACACAGATCTTCACACATAGAAAATATGTGGTTGATTTAGTTCCCGGAGAAGTTAATAGCAACAGGGCGGCGATAGCTACTCAAGGGAGCCTTCAACCTTTTATAAGGCAACCACAATGAGGGAGAAAAGAAAGAAAAAGCAAAGAAAGAAGAGGACATATCACTGGGATACCTCAGTATTGTAACACTCATATTTACTTAATGAAAGTAAACTCCCTGAGTGGAGCAAGAATGATATAAGAAATTCTGATAATGGCATGACTGTAATAAGTTGTCCCAAGCAAATGTTTTTGATCTTTCTCATCTCATTATTCCAATGAATCAGATATATGGTCTTTACAGATATATGATAAAACAGATGTAATCCATCAAAATAGATGTTTAGTTGTAAAAGTAAGTTCTGTCTTGAGAAGAGACCAAAAATTACTTATTTCATAATAGAATTCAGATTAAGTTTAAAATTTATAATTTAAAAACATTTCTAGTTAATGACAATTAGTAATTATATTAATTCTCAATAATTACAAATTAAATATAATTCTCTAATTAACTTTAAAAGTATAGTTTAAAATTACACTATTTCTTATTTTTATGAATTTTTGCTAACATATTTTCAATATTTAAGATTTTTCATAAATATATAATTGAGTTTTGAGTATATTATAGCAATGTCTTTATATTCATATATTTTAAAATGAAATTAAAAACAAAAGGATAAAAATAAAAAACTTTCATATATACATTAGAAAATTCCTTCTGGTTCCCATAGAGCATAATTTATTTCAATAAAACTGTTTAAATTTTTAATATTTGGTAAAATACAGCATTTATTTAACAGCCATGTCTTTAATTAGAGCTCAACTTATTGCTTTTGACATTTTTCATTCTACATCTATAAGAATAGAGCTATATCATAATATCAACACAAATATATTACAATATGAAAGAGCTGCATCATAATATCATAAAGAATATCAAAGCAGACATAGCAGTAAAGAATCAATACTAATTCAACAAGAGAATATATGTATACACAAAAAAATTCTACTAAACTATTCATAGTTTATTTAAGACTCAACTTTTTGAGATCATATATATATATTATATTTTTTTAATTTTTTATCACAAATCTAAAATACTGAAATAAAGTAAAAATTCCTTAGTAGTTTAGTCAAGAAAATCTAATAAAGCTAATATTTAACATAATATAGAATATTTCATACCAAGGTTCAATTCTTATCATGGGAATAAATACTAGTAGTAGATCAAAATCAAATTCAAACTGGAAGCCCCAGTCTGTGTGATTTAGCACTCATGTGCAAAAACTAATCCCTCAGTGATAAATAAAACTAAAATAAAGAAATTAAATAGTATTGAATAAAAACAATGACAATGATGACCCTGTGAAAGTGCAATTATCAAACACAAGGAAAATATTTTTCAGTCAGAAAGAACTTAGAATCTGAATTTTTGTATGGCTGAAACTCATAAAGATCTCACCATTAGACTATATTTGCAATATTATCATTTTATAAACATACTTCTACAAATACTTATAATCAGAGATTTTGGATTATAGATTTAGAGTTTTATATGAATGTTTAAAACTTGTACTAAGATATTCTGATTATGTGCACTGTATAACTATCCCTAAAAGATTATAAAATATTAAGACTTGCTTTAGAACGCAAGTCTTTTGACCTAATGCTTTCAAGATGTGATACATAATTCAAAAACTGCCCCCTGAACTAACAATAACATGTGATCAATTGGCTAAACACAAACTATTTGCAAGCAGAAAAAATATTTTATATACAGCAATATTTAATATGTGACTTAAAATTTCTATCAACCCATGTAATGTCACTTCACAATATCAGCTGCAGCATGTAGAATATGGCTTGGTTTAGTTTTATTTTACAATTTGGAGAACAACTTGACTGAGTTGACAGGAAATCACATAAAATAGCAATTTTAGAATGTTCTTTTTTTTTTTAATTCATGTTTTAAAAAAATGTTAGAATTTGTATCATATATTTGTGATTAGAAATCTATCATTATTTTCTATAGTATTTCTTTGGGTCTTGAAATTTTTATAAATTATATAACAGTAAACATTTTTCTATCACATTAAATATGCATTTACATATCCGTAAGATTTGCTAATATATAGATTATAAAATTTCAAAATATTTCTGTTTATTAAAATTTTATTCTTTTAATGAAAAAAATAGAATGGAACAAAACATACTTTTACAGTATATACTTCTTTTCTTAGCTTTTCAAAAGCAGACATAGAAGCCTCTTGTTTTGCCACTATCTTGGTTGAGCCAATACCTGTTGCAATAATATTTTTATCTAGAATAAGATCTGCCCTATGAAAATATTACGAAATAAAAATAAATGAAATAAAAATGAAACTTCTAATATTTACTAATACATTAAGTTAATTAAATATATCAAAGTAAAAAAAGAGGAGTATGAGAAATTATAAATAATTTTATGGAAAATTTTAAAGTAACATAAAAAATAATACATAAATATATAATTATATATATATGATAACCCTCAGGAGACGCTCCCTTTATCATTATTTTTTTAAGATTCTTCTTCCAATTAATGTAGCCATATGATAAGAGCTTCAGCAGCTTCATACCGCTTTACATAAGATCAGAAGTGAAGAATCACCTACCACGAGCATCAAGTGGGATGGCGACCATATTCTCCCCCATTGAATTGCAAGAGCTCCATAGATTTGGGAAGTGCCCACATTAATTTGTTATGCCCAAAGTCCTTACAGTAGTGTAGCATGGATGTGGAGAGTGGGTGCCAGTTCAGGTGTCAACTTCATCAACTGACCATGGTTCAAAATTACAAGGCATTTAGTGATAGACAAGAATTCCAAACCTGTTAACCTTAGGTACAATCTGGAGCTCGTCAGCATCACATGTATGTATATGACCATATAGCATCACACATTGCTGCGATAATAACCAAGTTTAAAAGCACACTTGTAGAAAGACATAGCAAGAAGAAATAAATAAAAGATGCGGTAAGAAATTGTTATCTAATTTAAAGAAATTATTTTAATTTGAGAATATTTTTAGTTTTACTTTGATTTTTTAATCAACAAATTTTAAGCAAATATATTTTAATGTTTTTTCAATACCTATATACCCCATGTTCACACTCCCATACACAAATTTATATATATACAATACCTGCTTTATTCTACATTCACAGGGATTGCTAAAATAATTCTGACAATTAAAATTTTCTAAAATAAAAAAAAATCAGTGCTAAAGTGATTTTTTATGGTTTCTTTAATAAAGACGGATTGTTAAAATAACAATTCACAAATGCATATCATTCAGAATGTCTATTTTATAAAATGAATCCAAGACATCATTCTTTTCATAAGTTTTTAGTTTGTAAAATCATGAATGTTCATAAATTAGAGGTTCATAAAAGTGACCATTTACTGTATTAAGAATGATTATTTTACTACAAATAAATCTTAGTTGGATACAGATATTTTTCTTCATAATAAAATTAGTCACCTTAATATGGTTAGGCATATTATACATGTTAATGACAATTACATATTAAAAGAAATTCAGATCTCAGTTAAATCACGCAATGTAAGCGAAAAGTAAGATTTGAACTGTGGTGAATATATGCATTGCAAAACTGCTCTACAAATTAAGAACTGAAAGTTTTTCTGTTAGTTGAGCAAGTAAGAAACATTTAGTCTAAAAGACCTTGATCCATCCAGGATGATTTACTACAAATAATGATGTTTATGAATCCACATGTATAGTATGAATAAAAGTGACAAGGAGTGATATACAAAAATAAGCACACTAACAATTTATTACCAAAACTTTATTTTTGAACAACTAAAACATAAAAAAGAAAATTATGAATTTCATATACATATTATATTCCGATATGCAGAACATTATTATTTTCAAATATATCTTTGATAGCAAAACATTGGCGTCTTAATAATTAAAATAAACAGTGAAAAAAAAATTCTGAAAAATATGCATGCAGTTTATTTTCAATAATTTGAAATCATCAAAATTTAGAGAAATACTTAATGACAAAAAACTTAAGAGAATCAATTTAAATTTTCTGAGATATAATTTACATAAAATTGTTTATTTTGAAGTATAAATTATACAAAATTGTTACTTTTAACCCATTTCATAACTAGCCATTCATGCATAAAAATTATCATTTAAGCTATTTAATAAATTAGATTTAGGAAAACTATTAAATAAGTGGATTACTTAAAACTTTTATATAAGATCTATTTGAAGAGAGGGTTTTTTTTTTTTTTTTTTTTTTTTTTTTTGGCTTTTCGTACCTTACTTTTCTTAAATACATTAACATAATAAATATTTTCAGTGAATTATTGATGTGATAAATTGGATACTCATTCTTGTTTTACCATTTATCTTTCTTATTAATTTCATTTTTGAAAAACTTTACTTCAAGAAAGCTATAGAAATAAGAATTGAAAATATTCAAGGAGTGGCATCAATATATTTAACAATACCTGAAGAGCCTAAAAAATCTGACCAGTAGATTATCAAAATTGTAAAGGATAAAAATAAAGTTTCTATATTTTGGATATAAGAGTTATTATTTTCACATTTTTTACTCTTTTTAAATCCAAGTAACGATTATAGAGAGATGAATAAGTAATTTATAATAAGTGAGAATAATAAGCAATCAGCAAAATCATGTATTATAAAAATTATTCATAGCAAAAGCTAAACTTTATTAGTATCCCCAGTAGACTAATATTTTAACTTAAATATTAATCTACAGGGGATAATTTATCAACAATGCTGTAAATCTTTGAAATATCATGTTATTTCTTTCAACTAGTGTTCCATTTATTATCACTCAAATCTTTTTTGCTTTTTATGAAATCTTTTTTCTATAAGTTTATTTAGCAAAACTTCTACATTTCTTATAAATTTTATTCAAAATCTTATCTCACTTTATTGTATTATGTATCCAAGAAATTATCTTTGTTTTACAATTAGTTGATAAATTGATAATTTGTTTCATAACCTTACTTATCAATGAAGTCCTTAAGTAAACCAAATCACTAGCTTACTGTGCCAAATGAACACCTTTAATTGACAATTTTTTTACCTGGGTAGAAGCTCTATTATTAATTGCAGCTACTAAAGAATTCAATTATAGTTCTATGAATTGTAGTTATTCTTGCTACTAATACAAATAGTTAGTTTTAATTTTGTAAATGAAAGCAGACAAAATTAAATGCTCTAGTTTTTAAATTTATTTTAAGTTTAAAAGGGCATGATTACACGACAGGTTTTTAAGTTCATAAAATTAAAATAAATGTAGGTAATAATTGAGAAAGCTAATGAGATTTATATTTGGGAAGAAAAATTTAAAAGGCATACTTAGATTAAAACATGGTAATTAATGGAGAAGGAAAGCTAACTTATTTGCAGGCTTTTAGAAAAACAGGTGTTTTATAATTATAGAGAAAAATAATAGAGAAAAAAATTATATATAATTTTATGGGGGGAATTAATATTTTTTGACATTTATCAAAATCAATATAATTATATAATTTATTTTAATATAATATTTAATTAACATAATTTCTAAATCCTTATAATATGACAAAAGATATGTCAAACAAGATATGGCTGAATATTAAGTATTCATCGCCAAATAGTAATTTCTATATGAAATTAACTATAAACGAAACAGTTAATATTACATAAATAAAAATAACTAACATAAATATTCTAATAAATATATAAAAATCTCAGTTGAAAATAATAACTCATTATATTCACTATGTAAAAAGCAAATGAATAAAAACAAAGATTACTTTTTTAAGCTGCTTTTATGAAAACTGTAGAATAAATATTAATTTATGGGAACAAATAAAAATTTTTTTCAAATTTAAAAAAAAAAAAAAAAAAAAAACCCAAATTGGGATTTAAATATATATTTGCGTTCATAATCCTTAAAATACATTAATTTGTTTTAAAACAAGCTAAAATTTATTGCAATACAGATAGCAATGAGAGGGAATTTTAATTGGATTGGATGATAATTGAGTCACTTAAAGGATATTTTGACTAAGCCATATTATGATACCTTCCCTCTCGAAAAAGAAAGATTTATCAAAAAATTATATGGATTGCTTGTTTGATAAAAGACATGAAAACTATCAGGCTAACAAAGAGGAAAATCTTGATAAGGAATAGGACAATATGGACTGGGATTCTGAGAAAGGCCAAGATCCACCTGAAGATGTTGTGTTAATCAAAAAGTTATAAGTTTGAAATTGCAATTTTTAAAATAAAGTAAGTTAAAAGTTAGGAATTTTTGAGTTAGAATTTGTATTGACATAAAAATTATAATTGTTCTACCTTTCGCTAAATGGTTAGTCAAGTAATGAGCATAATTATTAAGAAGCATAATAATAAGGGTGGCAATGTATGTGTAATTTAAATTCATTATAGTAAATCTGTAACTGTAATTGCTTACTTATTATTTAAAAATAACTCATGGTTTATTAAATAATAATTACTTATTATTTAATAAACCATGAGCATCTGATGTATTGTATTAGCAAAATTTGAATTTCCATTTATTTTTCAAGTCATAATCAATATATTATAATTATGACCGAAAAATAATTTTCCATAAAATGACCTATCTTATAGTTTTATTTCCAATCTAATTAACTCCATTGACAACATTTTTATTTAATCTCATATAACTGCAAAACAAACTACATGACATTTAATTATTCTAATAGGTTATTAATTCCATTCACAGCAACATTCTGAAATGCCTGTCTGAATCAGGATTTTAAGAAAAAGATTTGCTTAACAACAATTGAAGATATTTAAAAAAAATATTTATTATTTAAAAATCTTTATATTAAAATAATTTTTATTCGTTTAAACTTTGAACACATAAGAATTACAATAATTAGAAAGACTATGCAATAAGTATATAACTAATATATAATTTGATGGCATATGATCTACAAAAATCACAAAAAATGAAAGTAATATAATTACTTTTAATACCTTTAAAATATAGAAAGTAAAAATGTTAAATTTTTTCATTAGTTAACTTTAACTAAGCTCTTTCATATCAAAACCTATTTGCATCTTTAATTTTTTGTAAGTATTAATTGATTGCTTACGTAAAATTAGATTGCAGACCAAACAATACAAATTTAAAAAACTATCAGTGCATAAAATTCTGAATTTATGAAGAAAATGTTTTATTTTGTAAGCAAACAGTTTCAAAATCGTAAATTTATTTATTGTGTCAATAATAATAAACACATCTGATTAATTATCAATTGTAGTTAATGTGTTTATTTATTTTACCCAAGCAATTTTCATACATTTTTATTTACCATTTATTCATTATACCATTTAATAGCAATTATTTCATTATACCATTTAATAGCAAGTATTTTAAACTCATTTCATTACTATCATATAGCTATATTTTTAGTAAACCCATCAAGAGAAAGGTCATCAAGGAAAAATATTTAACATAAATTTCATGCACAATTGAATAATATAGAACTGTAAAATCATGTATCGAAAGTGAAAAACTATAATTTAACAAAAAGGCAAATTCATAAATTCCAATAGTTTCTATATGGCTGCTAAAAATTGAGATTTATACATTTAAATTTTTATAATTTAAATAAAATATCATTTTATATTTATAAATGTAGTTTTATAATATGACATCTATATACATCCCATTTTCATTTTATTACATGATTTATATCAGGGGTGTCCAAGACCTGGTAGATTGCGAAGACATTTTAGGTAGACTAAGCGACCATCCCGATAATGACCTCGGATATTAACAATTTATGACTTATGACATAGCATCAATGAATTATTTAAAATAAAAATTTACAGCAGTCTATGCTTTAAAACCCAAAACAAACTGTGCAGAGATTTATGATTTAAAGATTTATGATTAAAGGTTTACCATTTAAAACCTAAAACCGATATGATCAGCACGATTAAAACATTTAAAAAAAACTATTGAAAGGTA
This sequence comes from Latrodectus geometricus, assembly GCA_026290005.1. Classification (NCBI taxonomy): domain Eukaryota; kingdom Metazoa; phylum Arthropoda; class Arachnida; order Araneae; family Theridiidae; genus Latrodectus; species Latrodectus geometricus. The sequence goes on along the minus strand of JAPDSC010093881.1, from coordinate 22,745 downwards.
TGCATCTCAATTAAGAAAACATGAATTGAGAAACTTCAAAAACATGGACTAAGAGTGCATTCAAACCGAGACTTCGAAGGTTTCGCTTAATACTTACTTGTTTTGTTTGAAGAATTTGAAAGAAGATTCGCTGACTTAATTAGGTTGAAAGAAATACTCAATTTTATGATATTTCCCCATTTAATGAAAATGTAAACATAGATTTAGTATCTGAAAAAATAGGAAATTCAATAGATATCACATCAGTCACGGTGGAAGAAATTATTAAATTAAGATTATATATATTTTTTAAATCCAAAGCATATTTAGCGGTACTGATTTTTGGAAATTAATTTCTGGGGAAACGTTTCCAAATATTTACAAATTGATTTTGCATTTGAAATCATATTTTGGATTGAGGTATCTGCGAATCTGCTTTTTCAACCATGAACAAAAAACAAACATTGGTCGCATTTAACAGATGAACATTTAATTTCCTGTTTATGCATTGCAATAAGCTCGTACCAGCCACAATATGATAAACTTGTTGCAGATATACAGTGCCAAATTTCAACTAAACGAAGTGAAAAGAATGGTCAGTTTTTGAATTTAGCTCTGCCAATTGGTAGATCGACTTCGATTTTTTAAATGTGGAGTAGACCCCGGATCCCAAAAGTTTGGCCACCCCTGATTTATATGATAATGAAAATATGAGTAAAAGGTTAGAGATTTAAAAGGAAACTTAAATAAAACAATATAATTTATTATTACATATAAAAATTAGTTTACTGCATATCATTATTTAAACTAATTTACTTTGTTTTTAAAACTTGAAAGTTGGGGGTTCAGAATTGATATTACCATAAATAATTATAGATGATGTCCATGGATATTAAACAATCTTGATATAATATTTATAGGTAGATAGTAAAATTAAGAAATTTGGATGAAAATTAAACTTCTCAACTACATTGTGCCTCTAATTAGAAATATTTTAAGACCATTGGGAAAAAGAAATAATACAATAAATTAAGCGATTTTGTTTTTTAAAGACACATTATTTAAGATTTTTTTTAAGAGAAAAATTAATTGGCTGTAAAAAAAACTATAAACCTTAATGAGTTTTAATTTTCAAAAATATATAAAAGTAAATACACAAATAAAAATGGCTAGAAAAATAACTAAATAAAAATCAATTTAGAATTAAATGTTATCTCTGAAAAGTTTTATATATTCTTATAAAACTGAATATGAAAATATAAATAAAAAATTCGATTAAATTTTTACATTGAGTGTTCATTGATGATCATAGTTACTTAAATTTATTCTCAACATCATTTTCTAAAAAAACAAATTTTGTCATTCCATGAATTTTTGGAATAACTTATTATTTTTAATACCATTATTTTATAATTATTTTTCATTAATAATTCTATTTTATAGCACTTTTTACAACATATTATTTTCTTGGAATGTAACATTGATAACTAGTTATTTAAAAACAAGCAATTTTGGCATTTTTAATTTGAATGCAATTAGACATAACTGATTATAGCTGAAATATATCAGCAATGTTCCAGCACCATGTTATTTATTTTATAAAATATAAATAAATTTCTTTCAAAACTTTACTGTAACTTATCTGATGGAGAATGTTTTTTTATTAGATTATCAGTAACAGTGTAATAATACACACAACAAAATCCTAAACTTTTTTAACATACAATCCATGGATTATAAGCAGGAAAATTTGGAAGTGTTTTTATAATTCATTGATAAATACATAGATTTAAAGGTGTTAGATTCTTCATAAAGTAAAATCATGAATAGTATATAATGATGACTGAAATCTTTAAATAAAATATATTACAGCAATTTTTTAAGTACACATTTTCTTTTCAGTTAATTAAGAGCAGATATATAAGTTCAATGCCTGAATAAGGAAAAAATAATTTGAAAAAAAATGTGAGAAGCATACATAAATGGAACAAATGGTATGATTATCTGAAAAATTTGTAAAAAAAAATAAAGATAAAATTTGTTTTATGTTTTGATAATTTTTTTAAATGTATAGAACCTTAATATTCTCTAAAATGTCAAATATTACAGAAGTTAAGCAACCCCTACCTTTTTAGATTCCCAAAGACTTTTTCAAAGAATTTGAAGTGTACAGTGATTGGCTAACAACACTTTTTAATATTTAAGAAATCAAAATATTATAAAATTAGAATATCAAAGAGTAAAATTCATCAGAAATATAGTAAAATCGTTATGAGAAAGCAGTCTCAAATACCAAAACAAAAACAGTGAACTAACTATTAACAAGAGATTTATTTAATTATGTAACTACAATATGCAGTACAGAAAAAAATTGGGGATAAGAAAATATATAATTAACAAGAACTAATAATGTTTCACAAATTGAACGAAAATTAAATTTTATTTACTGATGCAGTTATGTTATGCTTTTTTACAACAAGAAGCATGTAATTTTATGAATTATTAATACTCTTGAATATTTTCCAGCATTTCAGGATGAAACTATTTTTGCTATTTCACAAGTATATAGATTGAGATCTATCTCATCTTTTCAAAAAATTTCAACATAACTGCTACAAAATAAATAGTATATTTGTATGAAATAAAATTTGGATGAATAGTGAAGATTCAGTGCTAAATTATAATTATACAAACAGAACTAATAATAAATATTATATGAACAAGCAAATTATTAAATAAGTTGATAATAAATGGACAAAATTCCAAATTAATTGTATTCACTAAATATAATCTCAATATATTAAAGACACATACAATGTTAGAAAAAATACATGCATATTTTCAGTTTAATAAGACATTTAATTTCTGTTTTTATCTTAACATTAATATTAGTTTTATTTGAACCACACTTAAATTTATAATATAATGGTTTGTGTATCATTTTAAGTAAGACAAATACACTATTACATAATAAAAAGATTTCTAGTAATATATAGTTCAAATTATGGATTTATATTAGCCTAATTTACAAAAATTTATTTTTAAATATACATATCAAATTTCTTCTTGATTTTAATATTTTGTGACTAAATCTATACTTTAATGAATAAATGAGAAATTCAGAATTTCCGCCCCCTTTTATTATTCAAAATTATTTACCCAAATGAATAGTAGTCAATATTTATATAAATTGCTTACTAGGCAAATATACCAAACACTAAATATTAACCAAATATCTGCTTCAACTCCTCATCCAACAGAAAAATTACTTAATTAACTTAATGAAAAAGCATGAATACTTACTTAATTATACCAGAAGGTTGCATTTCTTCTATTTTGTAAGAATATTGTTTATGACATTGCTGTGCAGAGTAATTTAAAATTGCTCCAGGACTTTCCCGATAAAATTGACGGCAGTCAGTAAGATCAAATAACACAAATTGTTTTTTTATTGAATTATCAAGCAATTTTTTATTGATGTAGGGTTTGATTAATAGTTCTTGAGAAACATTTATTTTAGTGGTGGTATTTATCAAATTCTTATCACCTGTTTCACTATTAAAAGATGCAGAATTTTTATTATTTAAATCAGACTTTAATGTTGTTAAATTTTTTGCGGATTTCAAAATTTTTGCTTTTTCTACAGTTTTTATATTTGAACTATTTATTTGACATTCATCTTTTTCAATTATTTCTTCAGTAGAAGTACTATTAACTTGAGTACTGTCAGGATATGAGGAATTTCCTTTGAGCAGTTCTAATAAATAATTATATCCAATTTCTGCTGCTTGATTTTTCGCTCTTCTTTTACTTGTACCCTTACCTTGAGAAACAGATATATTTTTTATTGAGAAATCACAAATGAAGGAGCGATTATGAACTGGACTATTAAGGTCTACCACAAAAGTAAACAACAAAAGCTTTGATATTTTTAAATGGGCACCAATTTGATTTATCATAGCTAAAGCAGTGTCCTTTTTTCTCCTCTTTGAGTTTTTTAACTCATTAGCAAAATTTCTTAGAAATGCAAAATCTGGTTGCAATTTTTTAAAAGACAAATGAACATCTTGTGATGCTACAGAATTTAAAGTACTTTTAGATGAAATATTTTTATCTTCATTACATTCAGTTTCTTCCAGTGTTTTATCAACAATTCTTGTATTATTATAACACAATTCTTTTTGATTCTGCTGTAAGTTTTTGATGGGCAATCTTTCAAACTTACTCAGAACTTGCAAAGCAAACTCTGCGGCTTTTTCCTTTGCACTCTCTTGATCATGTCCATTGCCAATGGCTATGAAAGTTGTGCCAATATATAGCTCACAGTTGCATCTTTCATTTGAGGTATCATTTAATTTTTCTCCAGTATTGTAATTAAATTTGAGATGTAAAAGATTTTGCTTTCTTAAAGACAGCAATGATGACTCAATCACTTGCAAAGATCCTATACTTTTGGGAGGCATTTGCTTTTGAATTTCACTTGCAAGAGTCTGAATAATTTCTATATCTGAAGATTGTGCACTTGAGGTACAGTCAACATTTGCTCCATCAATTGTCACAGATATATCATTTGACTTGTTATCCATTATTGTTTGATCAACACTAGAGCAAAACTTTATGAATTTAAACTTTTTAGAAGATTCATAATTACTCAATTTCCTTTTACCTATAAAGTAAAAGAATTATTTTAAAAATTTTAGAATTGGATAAATTAAATATTAAAATGATAAATTATTTATTAAATAATAAATAAAAATGTTATACATTGCGCAGTCCAACATGAAAAATTTAATTTCAACTTATAAATTATGAAAAAAGGGAATTAATAATTTTAGTTTCTGACATATTGATGGCATATATCTAACAAAGAGAAATGTAACTCTTTTTAGAGATGATTCTTCCAATGAATATGGAAATATAATTTTTCATTGTTTCAGCAACTATGCACAAATACACCAAAGCCCAGATATTTCATTAGTTTTTCAAATAATAGTACTTTTTATGTGTTAAATTTTTATGTTATTTTCTATCATTTTAATTTCTCAATTTCTCTAACTTTAAAAATGTTCTATTTGATGCTCTTGTTGTCTTAAAAAAATTTGATATTTAAAACAATATATTTATTTATTACAATTACTAATTCTATAGAATATTAATATAAATAAATAAAGAAAAATATTTTATTATGAAAGCTTCAAGAATTTATTCTTCCTTATCCATATTAAAGTTTAATATGGTATAAATTAAAATTTAAGTATTTCAAGCCTAATATGTCATCATGGACTTCATCTAGCATAATATATCTCTTTAATAAATTCCAGTATCTTTAAATTCTAATATTAATGATGTTTTTAAAAACTTCCAGAAACACATTCAACTCATTTTGCAAACTACAGCATGATATATTTATTTTTAAGTGCTGCAATGGAAAAGCAGGTGTGATATCAATTTAAATTTCAAATGTATATATACAGCAGTTTTCCTCTGAAAATTATGGTATACATATAAAATTCCAATTGTTCTTAGATAGAATTAAGAAAAGGGAAAAAAAGTACTGTTTCCAAATAAGAATCTATTTTGAAAGAAATCAAGTTAATACTGTGCAAATAATAAGATACTATGTGGAAATTCTTAAATCAATTTATTCTCTTCTATTTCATTATACTTAAAATATGCTTTTAAAGAAGCCAGATGTACTTCAAACATATATGGAGGAAGTAAATTGCATAATTAAAACAAAAATATCTTGAAATTTTCAACTATATATTAAATATGAATTCAAATTTCTTTTCATTAGGGACAGAAAAAAAAAGCTTGTATCATAATCAAGATTCCCAATAAAACTCTTTCTAATAAGAATATTAAAGTAAATGCTTAAAAGTAAACTATAAATCTGACTTGAATAGGGGACAATTAAGCCATTAGAGTACACATACTATTTAAAAATAAGTTTTTTGATTAATACATTCATTACTAAGCAGAAACCCAAAGAATACTTTATTATAAAAACCCCAAAAATAAATTTTAAGATAAAAAATTTCCTTCTCCTGAATTCTGATAAATCCCACCTAAATTTAAATTTTGATCCATTAAAGATTATATTTTTAAACTTTATTCAAAGGTATCTTAAATTATTCCTTTTAAATAAATTGCATTTAATATTATAATTGGATTTATTTTAAATTAAATTTGCAAAGTAATAAATATGAAGTTATCTAATTTATCACTTTATAGATTTACAAAAATATGAAATCAAAATTTAAATACTTTACATTTTTAAGTTTCCTATAGAGTGAAATATATGTATATATAAAATATAAATAGAAATATATATGATGTAAAATTTACTTTATAAAAAGTATAGATTTTCTCTTAGAGCGCGCACGCGTGTGTCTGTGTGTGTATATACATATAAATTGTAATATTACAATAATTTTGTGATCAATATAAAAGACACACTAAAAATGCAAAAAGTTCTAGAATGATTTCTAAAGAAATTAAAAGGCTGAATGTAATTCTAAAGAAATTAAAAGGCTGAAGAAAATAGTATAGCTCTAAATAATTTGCAATCTGGTAGATTATTTATTTCAACTAATTATCAACATGTTGTACAAGTTGGAGAATTTGTTTTTTATTATTCAATTCCCACTGAAAGAAAATAAGTCCATATTAAAATTCATGGAAATGACTTTTTTTTTTAAGCTTATACATTATAAATTCCTACTATAGCCAGAAAGCCAATAAAGATTAGTATTTGAGTGGTTAGTAATGTTTATGTATAGTATAAAGAATGTCAAGTGAATAGGTTTTGCACCCTGTTTCATCAATTTTTTATTTAAACTACACATTCATTTTTTGAAAAAAAAGCATGACAATCAAATTTTAGGATTCATAAAGTTTTATACACAAACTTGTTTAAGATGAGTTTTAAGAAGCTTTAACTTTTGAAAAAAATCATTGTTTTACTATATTTTTAATATTATTTTGTTAATTTTATGTCGGAATGTTATACAATAAGTATTGATTATAATCTCAGTTTGATAATAGAAACAATCTAATCATAAAAGGATAACCATAAATACCTCCTCTTTTTATTTTAAGCAAAAATTTCTTTTTAGTAATAAACGATCAATAAAATTATAATAACTGCAATGTTCCAGTTTTGGTTTGAAAAGTTTTTTCTCTTAAAAATCCTATTATATAAAACACTACATTGTCATATATGCTTTTCTATCTGCATCATAAAAAACAGGTAAAAATTTACAAATTTTTATACTCTGAGATCTATAAAACTTCACAATCACCCAAAAGAATAAATTTTCGCCAAACCTTATACAACAGCTCAATGTGTTACTTTAAATTTCAATGATAGAGAGAATAATAAAAGTAAATACAGTTTCAAAAGTGAAAATGTACTGATAATTCTAAAGTTATCATATTTAGTTCAGAATTAAAAATAAAACAGTTATTTAAAAAGAAATATTAATATTTGCATTTTTTTTTTTTCATTAAACCTCATGGAAAAATTATTTTATGATGGGGGAAGTAGAATTAGTAAAACTGTATTGACATTTGGTTTGTTGCTTCAACTTACAGTCTCTGTCAGCCACTAGCATTAATTTGATCAGAACCAATGCATTCAAGCAAATTACAAATGATTGCAAATATGCATGATTAAAGGGAGTTTGGTTTATTGCTGAGATGTCAAATTTTGCATACAAAGGCTAAAACCCAGATTTATCATTTAAAGTAGATTCCAAACCAATACAAACATCCTCAGTGTGCCTAGTGTTGGATTCAAATTTACAAACTGTTGAATTGAAAGCAAGAGAACTAACCATTCAGCTACTAGCTTAGCAGGCTTAATGAGAATGAAGTTAGCAAACATATAAAAGGAGAACAGATTACTAACAATACAACTATAAGTTTCATAAACAAAATAAAAATGAATGTTCATACAACTGAAATAAAGAAACTATATGTGAACATCAACAATTGCAAATGATAGTTGTCACCTCAGAAGTAATTACTAACAAAATTGTATTGAAAAAGTCATGATGAGGAGGAATAAAGACCTTGAACATACTAAGTTTACTCATTTAAACACTATGAATACTTGGTATGGTAGGTTTATATCACTTTATGATCACTTTTTGAATAAATAAGTATCTTTTCCAACTTAACTATAATCGACAGCTTTAAGTGAATTCCAAACCACTACAAACATCCATATCCAATATAGGAGTTAAATGTACCAACTGTTAAACTGCAGGTCAAACCTCTGATCATTGTGGTACCAGCTTAGTAACATCTGTTTTAACAATATGAATTTTTTTCTTCTATTATTTCTTTTCTTTCTATTATTCAGAAAAGACTTTTAATATTCTATTATTTCACTATTTCTGGCACTATAAGATGCAAAATTAAAGTCATCTTATATAGTGGGTGGGACTCAGTGGAGATGCCCATATAATTTAGCTGTTGGCTTGTTTTGGCTGTTTTATTTGTCCCCAGGGAAATTTTTTTGCGCATAATAACTAATAAGACTAATATATACATTTTAATAGCAGAGACAAACAGAACCTCAAACTTAGGCTGTCACTCTCAGAGATATTATTTCTTTTGGAACAATATTGCAACCATGACCAAACATATGAGTAAATTAGCTCATAAAAATTTAAAAGATTTTTAACAATCAACAAAACTAAGTAAATAGTTTTGGTTCTAGATTTTAATTCAAACAGGTTTAAAATAATTTAATAGCTAATTGGATAAAATCTTCAAAAAATTGTTTAACTGCTCATTATTTTTATAAAGACAATAGATTATGTCATAGATGATCTGTTACAAAACTTAACAAAGACTTATTAGACTTAGATAACAAAGACTTATGAAATTCTCTTGAATTTCATTTTCGTTTTTTCCAGATTTCTTAAACATCGTTATGAAAAATTTACATTCATCTAGGCATATGTTCTTAAGTCCACATAAGTAACCATTTAGTATGAAAGTATAATAGAAATTTTTATTTTAATATTATGGTTCTTAGGTGGTTAATTGGATAGTTAAAAAAATGAATTTTTTTTCAAATTTTGTGAATGGATATTTATTTAAGGAATATGACTATGTGTTTCATTATATTTGAACATAGATGTTTTAAAGCTTACAAATGACAGTAAAAATAATTACTATATTTTGAAAATGATAATACATACAATGTAAAATATTTGAAAGTAGATCAACCAGTATTTTTAATTGTATTGTGATATAACATTCTTAGTTTATGAATAAGTAATATCTCTACAAGGACAAAAAAATTTTAACATCCAAATATTTAATAAAAATAAATGTTTATTTAATATTTTTTAAAAGAATTCCTTGAATTTTTAATGAATTTCACTAAATGTTCACTAAGTGTAGTGCACATTTTTATGTGTATCAACAAGTCTGGGTATATGTTTTTAGATTTACAGATATGATTCTGTAAATAATTCAGACATTTTGAAAAAGTTAATACATGCAACATTAAATATTTGATAATAGATTAACCACTAACTTTAATTTTAGTGCAACTAAAACAAACTACAATAATTAGTAAGACTGAGAGTCAAATATCTCAAAGCTTACTATTCAGTATAAGTAAATGCATACATTCGACTTTCTATAATTTTATTTAAATGCAATAAAAAATGTAAAAGTTTTTAAAATTCTTTTTCAATATTTTAAAGCACTAAACATTTCCTTAATTGGAATATTGATGTAGATACTTCAATTTTCAGGAAATAAAGAGGTAGGGGGGAAAAAAACATAAAATTTATTATTAGACTGCTTAATAAATTTTTGACTAGATACTGAAAAAGTATAATTTTAAAAATTTTTATCATTTATCTATTAAAATTTAATTTTCATAAGAGATATTTTAAAAAATAAAAATGTACAAGAGTTACATAAATAGTATTGCTCTTTTAAACAGTTGCATAAATATTGAAGTAAACAAATATTTAAATTAGAAATAAGCTAATGACAAAAGACACCATGGAATGCCATGATGAGACTCTGACAAAAAATTTAAATTTTTTTACCTAATTTTCAAGTTTATTTAAAAATTATTTTAAATTATTCAGCTATTAAAAAATATAAACATTTATTTAAAAATAAAAACATAAAAATATAATATGAGAAAGTTAAAATCAATGAAATGCGATTGTGACATTCATGTATATCTTGGCATATTACAATTTGAGAAACAATTTGAAATAGAGTTTTAATAAAATAATAATATAAATAAGAAAAAACTTAATTATTTTCTAAAACATATTAGTTACATTATGATTTGCAAAGCCATTCAGGACTGGTAATGCAAATAAGAACTTATAAGAAATATCTTTTTAAGCCAAAAGGTACATTTACACACTGGAGGAAAATGAACAGATAGGATAAGCAATGTCAATGTTTTTTAATATTTACAAGCATGTTATAATTTATGTTGAACTTAATTTTGGGATCTTGACCTTCAATTTCTTCACATATCACTTTCTTATAGCATTCTTTTTTTTTTATTAAACTTGACAAGTAGGAAATCGTAATGCAAATATAAAAAGTTTGATTCACTTTCCATATGATATATGTATTCTCATTTAGAATAACTTTCAAAATACTTTTTATTTCATTTTTTTGACTATGCGAGATCCTTTAGGATTTTGTTATCATTTAAATTACTTATGAATATACGTAACAGGCTTTCTTTTTTTATTGATAAAAGCCTTAAAATCAAACTATATTATTTTTCAAAAGATAAAAATGCTCATTTTATTAACGAGCTAATTATTTATATACAGGGATGAGAGAATTCATATTTTAAGGAGCTAAGATTGATATTCCTTGATTCTGATACACAAACAAAAAACACATTTTATGCTTGAACTTCTTTGAGATTTTCCACATCAATTTTTATTTTAAATTTTACTTGCTCCAGCATTTATCATAGGAAAATTAATTAATAAATTTAGTCATTTGAAACTTCAAAATAATTCAAATAACACTATCATACTAAGAGCTAATTTTGATCATTGTATTATAAAATTTATATCTAACATATAAACCAAAAGTTACAACTTTAGGAATCAAAAAGATTTTTTTAATAATTTTTTTTTTTTTAAAGTTAAGCTTAGTGATGTGAAACCTAGATGCTGTAGGGTTGTTCCTTTAATTACTACCCTGTCCCCTGGGAAGATCTTAGATAATACCACACTGCCCTGGAAAAATTAAGACTTCAATAAAATGTATTAAGAAAACATTTTAGTAATAAATTTAGTAGAATTTCATACTGTAAACTGTGTTTGACTTTTACATAAATTTATGTACACCAATATTAAAATGATACATTTATTTTTCATTCAAACATCAAACTAGTGCAGTAAAAAATACACAGAATGAATAGTGACAGTACATTATGCATCATCTTCATACTTCACCTTTTAGCTGTTAAACATGAAAACTAAAATCAGTTTGTTTGTATATATTAAAATATCACAAAATTATACATAATTAACACATTGCATTTATTTACAAAATTTAATATTTTACGAACTGCCTTAAAAATAGTAAATTAATGACATTGCATTAATTTAAAACCTAAATAAAAATTCAAAGTATGAAAATAATTACAGCCTAATATTGTTGTTTAACATTTTAATGAAAAGTAAAATCAAGTAATCAATATTCACTATATTTAAATATAACAATAGTTGTTTCTCTTTAACCTCTTTGTGCAGACTATCACGTCTACGTGCCAGCAACAAACACACTCACTTCCCGGCCGACACGCAGGCGTTCCAGAGCGTTTTCCCGTTCAGTCCCGACTGTCACGTATTTGTGCCAGTGTACCAGAACTTTTTAAAAACAATAATTTCTGCCACACGATGGCACTGCATGTCCATATGGTTTTAGATACATGTACTTTAGACTCAAAATGAGAGAAGTATGACTCACATACACGTGTTTTTGATTATATAAACAAAAGGGGAAATAAATATTTCCAATGGTGTACTTTATGACGTCTCTTTAAATTCGTACATGGTAGTTGTTTATTGTAAACAGAGAAGTTTTATTTTCGCTAAAGCGTTGTGTATTTCTGTTTGCAGTTCAGTTTTTAGAGAATAATTAGATCTTGTTAGACGAGAATTCTTTCTGTTTTTACCATTGCAATGATGAAGCGTCGAAAATGTTTAACAGAGCATGAAATAGCAGAAATGATGCAAAATATTTCAGACATTGATTCCGAAACAGATTCTGATAGTAGTGACAGTGATACTATGATATATTCTGATCATAAAGAATCACAATGCATTGATACTTTGGAAATTTCATGGATTTAGGCTTAATAGCAAAAAAGCCCCTGGCCCTGGACAGACGCTTGCGTAAGACACTGCCGGGTTCCGCAATAAGCACACATTTGCGCAACCTGGTGTGAAGGGGTTAAAATATAATACCATAATGAATATAGTATAATGCCATTCACTTATGTATGTATATACTACAATGTTAATTATGTTAAATCTTACATTTTTAAAAAAAAATAATGCTGCTTATTATTATTGTTGTTTACTATATCAGTAAAAATAAAATTATTATATTTACTGAATGAAAAAAGGGAATCTTGGAAAATATTATGCAGAAAAGTCAGATTAATCCTGCATCTAGGTATTATTACTAAAAACAGAAAGAAGAAACAAGATATTTATCAGAAAAAATTAGTCTTATTTTATATATTAAAATTTACTATATCTGGAATTAATTTTGCACAAAACATGAGAGTTTTTGACCACCAAAAATCTTTCTACAATTGAAATATGAAATACTTGTCAGTTCTCCAAAACTTTAAATGACATTAGACATTTTATTCCTAAAGAAAGTACAAGAAGAAAGTTCAAATAATTTAAAAATGAATATCAAGGACAAAGAGTTAAATTTAATACTTTACTGAGAAGAGAAATTGACCACAGGAATTATTATAAGAATTAACTACTACTTTATTAGTTTGCTTGCTCAATGTTACTACAGCATATCATACACAAATTAAATACACTGTTGGCTATTAAAATTCCAATACTAGAAAGGAAAACAAATAAAATATTTGTTGTATTTAAACAACATGCCATGAAAATGAAATGCTCAAAATTTGCAAGCAGCTTAGATATTCACAGGGAGAGAAATTAATAGAAACAGTTGTTGCCCCCAGCAACAAAAATGGTCTTTACAGACTATTTTTAATAACAGAGAGTCAAACTGGGCTTGAATGACAGAAACAGCAATATATGTCATGCCGATTCAAGTCTAGCCCTACTTCATCGCCTAGCCAAAGAAAGTCAGTCAGCGTATTTGCAGCCCACGACAGCAATCAACTACTTTTTTTTGCATTGAGCAAGGTAAGAACAAATATTTTTTTGCACTAAGAGTAATGAAACATGTGCTCCTGTTTCATTTTCTTGAAAGATAACATTGAAAGCAATGATCTTCAGTACTTGCTGGAAAGCATTTCTTATTTGAGGCATAACATGGTATTCTGTGAAAGCTCTGATAAAGTGAATTTTGTTTCAGTGAAAAATATAATAAAGTGAATTTTGTTAGAGGAATTCACTGCACAGCCTCTTTTTTATGCAGTGTTTAAGCTGTCATTTGTGCATCTTATATTGCACATTCCAACTTCACATGATTTTGACAGTCTAAGATAATTTTAGTTTGAAAAATTTGGTGTTGCACTATGGCTAGTGGTATATTTTTAAAACACTATTTCAATTATGGTATCTTTGCCATTACATACTTGTATTATGTCACATTTGCAAATATTAAGCTCAAAGTTCACAATGATGATAAAATCACAGAATTTTAAAACTTGAATGAAGTCTTTCTTTTAGATTTCACAACTGAATGCTTTTTACCTTAATTTCTAATCTTTGAGAAACAGGCAAATGAGGTGAAGTACAAGTTCCGATCTTAAATTAATGTTAGTTTCTTAAGGGAAATATACTCCAGGCTGCAATATCAGTAATATTAGAATATAAAATTGATGCAGAAATGTTAACAAAAAATTATTTTCAAACAAGTTGTCACTAATAAACAATAATAGAATGTGTAGAGGAGATCATTCTATATAATATCTAAAAATATAACTAAAATTTTTGTAGCTGATAAAGCATAATAAAATCTCATTAAGTTATTAATTCACAGCCCTTGAAATCAGCAAAAAAATGCAGTTAAAATTAAACTATGATATCTGTAAAGATTTTTATTCATAATAATACATTTTTTAAAAAAATTAGAATTATTTTCAAAGGATTTTAATTTTTCATAAAAATTACTGAAATTACTTTTATACTGAACCCATATTTTTCATATAATAGATATTTGATTTGAAAATTTCAAAAAATCCAGATAAATAAAAACAAAAGTTTAAATAAAATTTACTATGAATTAATGTATACTTCTAATTTTTGCCATATTGTATTCATATACAATGAATATTTTTAATTTTCTAAAAGTAAAGTAAGGAATGCACTTTTAGAAAAAATATTTCTATAAATAGAACTCGTCACAAAAAGATTTATACAATAAATTACCTTTCTGTGTTTCATTTTTTTGTCCACTTAAACTCGAAACTTCTCTAAATCCCTTACATCCTTGCAGTGATTGAGAAAGTTCACGAACCTGCTTCATAACTTCAAGAGGATAACTGCAATGGAAAAAATAATTAAAACAGAAAATTGATTAATTATTCATACATGAGGCATTTCACCAGCAAGTATTATGACAAAACAAATGTGATGGATTCAAATGAGATTTGTATGTGTGAAATATTGGATGATGAAATTATTAAAAAAATAATGAATGAGAAAGGAAAAGAACTTACAGATATAGAACAAGAAAATGATGTAAAAACAGTCTGTCACAGCAGTGCAAAGACTGTCTGCAAAATAGGAAAATATTTTTCATTTCTATTAACAAATTAATAAATACAACAGACTGGGAAAAACAAGGTATGCAGTTATTTCTGAAAAATTTTTTGCAGTTTAAAAATGTTATTTAAAAGAGGTTGCATTTCTAATGTTTGTTTGAATGCACTTAAAAATGTTACACTGTAAAATAGGTAGGAAGTGCATGGAAATTTGTAAACTCAGTAAACATTAAAAATTTGTTAGAATATCATTTTTTTGTGATTTAAGTGTTTTATATTATTTTCAAAGGAACTCAAGTTTAGTCACATGTATGACAGAAGGTAGATCATTTTTTTCAGTCAACCTAATTTTTATAAGAAAATGGATACCTGTACTAGCTTTAAAAGTGATTTACCATCAATAATATCAAGAATTAAAGATGATAAAATTTAATTCCAAGATAAAAAGATTATACAAGAGGAACATATTTAGAATAGCTTGGCAGAGGCTTGGATTGTATATAAATTCTAATTTAATACAGGTTTTGGTAAATCTTCTCAACTTGGGCACTAAAAGATCAAATTTTGAATGACGCAAAGTTTGTTGTAATTATTTTTGTAAGCACAAGTAAAATTTTTGATTTTTGTTCCAAAAATTTATACCAAAAATTTATGCAATTATTTATGAATCTTAAATTTCAATTGTTAGAGGAAAGTAAATAGCAAACAACATCGATTCTAAAAAATTTTATTAAACTTGAAACAAAAATCAGTTAAATTCTATAATTTCCACACATAATAAATGTGATTACAGAAAATACAATTAATTTGAAAAATTATTGAAAATAGTGTAATGGGTTATGCATATAAGTATATAAATGAAAATGTATAAATTAAAATTTATTAATTTTTTCTTCAAAAAGCCATCTCTATTTTTAAGAATAAATTGTAGCATATAAATAAAGATAGCTTATTGAAGAAAATCTCATCAATCTCTCTGTTATAGTCCCTTCAAATAACTTTTGTGAAATATTTATTTCAGTCTTATTATTTTTGTTACATTAGACAATCTTTTATTTCTTTAAGAAACATTGCCAAAAATCTTTTTTTTCTTTTTTAATTCTGAATTATATAAATCCAGTTTTCACAATATCAGCTTTAACCACTAGCGTTGGCAAAGAATTCATTGACGTATGTACCGGAACAGTCAGAATAACTCATTGTTATACAGAATATCATTATGTATGTATATAGTGACGACGTACATATCACGTCATTGATGACTCTGTGACGAAAGCATTACGATGTACATGGCACGTCTTTCCAGTGCAAGTGATTAAAGAATGGCTGATTATATTATTCTTATTGCTTTTATTATATGATCCTTCTGCTTTGGTTTATCCTTTGTCACTACAGCATTTTGAATGAAAAGCCATGTTCACGGTCTGTATTTTCATGCAATAAAACTAATGCTTTATTATATGGAAGTTTTATTACTTTTGATATGATGAAGTATTTAATTTTTTTTACCTAATCTTATTATTAAAACATTCCTCCAAAAATATCAATATCATAATTCATATTTCAGAATTCTTCAGTCATTTTTTCACTTGATAAAGCTTCCATTCATTTCTAACTAACTCAATTACATTGTCTGGGAAGAGTAAATACTGACAAATGCAAGGAGTACCTTGCATGTAGTCCATTATTATTGCAGTGATCCATCAGATCAACTAGATATCTTTGCCGAAAATTTGAAAATCTTTCAATTTAATGTTGCAATATGAAAGATTTTCTCATAAGTAATTAACATTAGCAGCTAATGTTATTTTTACATTTGAAAGAAACGATTTTTTACATTCTTATCAAACTCATTTGTCAAAACTAACCTATGAGTTGACATACCAATTTTTAATTTGTGAAGAAACTTAAAATTTGATGCATCATAGATATATCCAGAATTTTTAACTCTTCACTCTCTTTATCTAATATACAACAATCTTTTACAAATGTGTACAAAACTGTTCAAAGAAGTACATTGCCCACTATATACAGTTCATGAATCATTGGAGACTCATTCTGAAACAAAGTCAAATATTTCTTGAACATATTTGATGCAAAAATGATAAAATTTAAAGCAGTAACAATGTTTTATTTTTCAGAACACTTCAATTTTTTTATAACACTCTGTGAAAGGAATATATTTAGTGAAATTTTGTTACTTAGGCAAATTTTTTTAAAGTATTCCTTTAAATAAGAAAGCTATTCTGCAATTTTTTCAACAACAATACCAATGATTGTCCATTTATTGGAAAAATGTTTTACAAGTATTTACCACGTATTGTCCTAAAATATCAGTAACAGAATATATATTTTTTAAATCTTCTTGACAGACATGACTGTTTTTTTAAAAAGGCAAATCTACAATTACTTATATTTAAATTTAACTCCTTTAATAAATTCTGAAAGCAATTATGCATAATATGCAAACTACAAAATCCTTTTTCAAACATTTTATGATCAGTTTCTGTTTCAACGAAATCATTTACTTTTTAATAACACTTTTGTTAAAATTTGGACCATTTATCGATAATTAACAATTTATCAAAACAAAATTATTAATTATCTTACTATAGTATGAAACAAAAGCAGGCTCTAAAAAAACACTATTTAGATAACATAAAAAGTTTTCTCTTCTGACTAATATCTGGGATATATATCCGACTGTTTCTTATTTATCATATCTTTTGCTCAACAAAAGAAATTGTCACTAGATTGGCACTGTTTTTCATCCTTTATCAACTCATTTTCAAAGTATGGATGCAGATTATGAGTGATTATATAATAACATTTTTTTCTCTTTCAACTTAGCATAGCAATTTTAGTGTCTTTAAACATTGTCTTTAAAATATTAATTTTATCATTGCATAATTTAAAAGAAAAATTGCTTTGTGCAACATGAATAGAACACAAGGCTTCTGTTTCGTGACTTTAAGTTCTAAAAGAATTGAAGAAAACTGTTTTGTTTCCATTTTTTGAGAAAATCAAAAATAGATTCCAAAATTTAGAATTAAAATTTAGTTTTTTTCTTATTATAATGATTTGGCAAATCCACATTTCTATAATTAATTACATTGGCATATCCACAATTTGAAATACTGAATACTTCACAAAATATACAATTTGTTGTGCATATATCTGAAGTAGGAGTACGAACTTGGTTAATCCTCAAGGCATTTCCCAAATTTCAAAGTAAATATAATTATTCTTTGTAATCTTAAATTTTATAATAAAGTTTTGTAGACATGTTTTATTTCACAATTATTTGAATGTCAGTAGCGAATAATTTATTCTGCATTTGCGCCAAATTGTTTAAAGGCATCACTATGTCAAGCAATTCTGTCTTTCATCTTACCTAATCAGACATAACTCTTCAGAATTGGTAGAATTTTGAGGTAACATGATCATTTGAAGTGAATATTTTATTTCACCACACCCATGACTAACTAATATGGCCGCATTGCGCAATTTGTTATCAATCCTATGACCTTAAAAAAAGCTTTTAGTGGAATATATGAAACTTGTAAGATGGAGATTACTTTTTTTCTGAATCAATTTAAAAAGTTCCTTTTCCTAGGAACAATATTTCAACTTTTAAGAATTTTAAATGATTTCAAGGAATAAAATGAAAAATAGTTTAAAGAAATTAAGGAGAATTGCATTCTTAGATATTTGAAAACAGATAAATGAGAAGTAAAATATAAATGTCAATGACAAAAATATTTACAAAGAAATTTGGCTTTAAAATAAACATGTCATTAAAATGTGATATTTTAACAAAAATTCAGGGTGAGGATGCAAAAATATAAATTCAATTAAAAAATTAGAGTAGAAAGACACTGATATAATGTGTAATTGTTTTTAAAGTGTTTATTAAATAACAAATACTTAAAAAAAGTTTTATAAGCAAATATTAACAGTGAAATTTTGATTTTTATAATCAATGATTATTTTTAAAAAAAGATAAGAGTTGCGAGATATTTAAATATACATGTAATCCAACAATTAGTGTAGAAAGATAGACATTTAAGTAGTTTAAAGCATTTTGTTTAACAAATATTAAAAAAGTTTTAATTAAATAAATGTTGTCAATAAAAATGTGATTTTAATTATAATTTTGAAAAGGAAGAATTTTTTGTAAATTCCTAACTCAATAAATATTTTGAGAAGAGAGATTTAGGAAAATGAAATTGTTTATTTTCCTTTTTATGATCAATGCAATCTATTTTTTTCTTTAATGGCTTAAGATTACAATATGGCCTTCCTTACACATGGTTGATAACAATTTATACAGGCGAAATCTCACAATCTACATCTAAAATTATTTAATCACATAAAAACTATTAATTGGTGCAAAATACTTTAACAAAAGTACTTTGATTTTCAACTCCAATTAAGAAATAATTTCCCAGAATATAACTTACGTGCAATGCAACAATTCAATATTGGAATATGCTTGAGCTAAACACAGCAACCGATCAACTTGAAAATGATCTTTATATCTTTCTAAGAATTCTCTTTTTAACTCCCAATGTGGACCTGTTTCCCAAGGTTGGCGATATTCTTCAAAATTGAAATTTGCCATGTTGAATAATCTGCAACATAAAGAATATATTTAATACTTAAAATCAATCAGGTATTAAATACTTAATTATCAACTTTATTGAAAAATAAAAAGAAACTATGAAATTTACACATTTTTTTATATCTTACATAATATACTTGATATTAGGGTTATTGAAATTTAAAATAAATTAGAAAACGCGCCATATTTGGACTGTTAGAAGAACATCATAAATCACATAAGATCAATATGAATGAAAAAATTTCCTTTATAAAAAAAAAGGAAGCAATCTAGAAAAAATTTTGATGCTTCAATCAACAATTTTTACTGTGAGGATTGAAGCAGCTAATAAAAAGATAATATTATTTAAAAAAAAAAAAAAAAAAAAAAAAAAAAAAAAAAAAAAAAAAAACCCCCACAGTATTTTTACAATAATTTATTTTAATAAAAATAATTAAATGATTAAATGTTATAATATGCAACTGATTTGGAAAGGGAGTAGCTTGAATTATGATCAGCAAAATTCTAAAAATAAAATTTTCACTAAAATAATTGCTTTGTTGGTCAATCAAGGTCAGATTTTGCACTCAATTGCATTAATGCGATTAGGACATTAATGCGATTAGCATAAACTTAAATCCTAAACGCATTAATGTTAAGCGAATGAACATTAATGCGATTAGGATTTAAATTTATTATGAACTTTGAACTGCTACGAAATTCCATACCTGAGGCAGAAAATTAACCAATGAACTAAAGATTACATGATATATCATTTAATTCCTGATCAATGCAATAGAGAGAGAAACCATTAAACTATTTCCACATCAGATATTGCTATAAAACTACAAGATTAAGTGTGCACTGTTATTGTCTTAAGCATTTAATTATCCAAGGAAATAAATAAAAGATACTTTTCAATTTACCAAATGTAACTGAATTTTTATTTAAATAATAATTTTTCACGATTTTAACATTTTACAAAAACTAGAGAGGAATTAAAGTTATTTGAAGCTTTATTAGCAGAAGAAATATTAGATCAAAGACAGAATTTTCATAAAATAAAATACACATTATTTATTTGCTTAAAATGATATTTTTATGCAAATAAATAGTATAATGTTCTATAACTGTTTGATCTTGAATGTAATAAAATTTGAACAAGGAAAGATAACAGCAAAATTTCAAGCAGATTATTATCTATTAAAGATTATTCAAGAATGATGATATGACAAGATATCCTGCTTTATTTTAGAATGATTAACTTCAACTTTATTACAGACAAACTGTAAACATTTTGAATATACACACAAGGTAATTTTAAACATTTTTGTATTGATAAAACCACAAAAGGTTTAATCCTATGAACTGATACATGTGCTAAGCCTGTAGACTACAGTGTCAGAATGGATTCTTGCTATTTTATGACATAACCTATTTGTCACTCAACAGTCATTTCTTGCGCACAAAAGCTTAATTAGACCAGGACCTACAGTTTAAAGCAGATTCTGAACCACTACAAATATCTATACCCACAAGATAGGATTCAAATTACAAACTGCTGAATCAAAAGCAAGAGCGCTACCCATTAAGATAGCAACTCGGCTATGAAATGATCTCATGTGTGCATTCAGAAAACTTGTAATTTGTTTGGAGTTATAATAATCTTTGAAGCTTTTGCTATGTGTTCTGTTTTTTACATTTATTTTGAAATGCTTGGGTTGAAGTTATGATGTAGACTACAACAAATTTTTATTTTCGAAACAAAATACAAATATCTAAATTTTCATGATTGTGTAAAGGTAGTGTCAATATATGAATGTTAATAAAATTAATTTGGATATTAAAATTTGGATTCTGAACATTGTTTGACCAGTGATGTCGATTAATCTAAAAATGATGATTAAGTGAGAGCTTTTACTTTGTGCAATACAATTAAAATTACTGTAGTATGTAATAATTTGTTTTTATTAATTATTTGTAGAAATATTTGACATACATATATTTATGTTTAATGAGTATTGTAATTGTTTTTAAATACATATTCCCTTGTGTAAATTGTATTGCAATAGTTGTTCTTTTTTAAAGGTAGGCACCACTGCCAGGTTAATAAGAAACCTAAATTTTCATAAAAATGCATGTTTACTTTACTATTTAGCTTTATTATCTGGTTGTTCTCCCAAACTACATGATAAATTCTAAATATTTTTATATTTGATATCAAAAATAGCACACTATTCAAAGTTTGAGGTAGAGTACAATGGTTATTTTGAAAGTCAAATGTTGCACAAAGTGATGTAATTTAGGTTGGCGAAATAGTTGTGCAACACTTGGTACAAAAATTGGAAATCATGCCAAATCAATACCACTGTGTAGAATTTTACCTATATAAATATTTTTCTATTGTATTTAAGATTTTTACTGCTTAGTGAAACAGTGACAAAAAATTTTCTTCACGTTATTCAATGAATGTGTATTTTTATTAATTAAACACTATACTTCTATTTAAGTTTAGAATGTCATCAATAATAATAATAATCTAATTAAAATTACAGATAAAGCAAAAAATTAAAATATCTTGTTTTAATTTTAAAGAATTAGAAATAATTTTTAACTCTCTAAAAAGTACAATTTTATTCTCACAACCTTCACAACAAATTGTCAAATCATAAAAAGTAGCAGAATGAAATAAAAACCATAAACACTTTCAACTACTATTTTCCAAAAATCATGCTATATCTTAAAATTATTTTTACAATTTAAGTAATATAAAAAAGTCTTGACAATTTTTAATTCACCAAAGTGAAAATGCTGTTATATGTTTCCAGGAAAAATATGCATTATTTCTCAATCAAATATGGGTACATGAGCTAGAAATAAAGATATATTTAAACTAAATATGGAGGTTTAGCATAGTAAATTATAATCAAATAAATATTCAATATATGGTTTATCCTAATCATGAAAAAAATACTTTCACTCTTTAATTTTTATTTATTTTTCTTTTTTACACATTATAAACATTTATCAAATGTTTTTCTCCTTTAAAAAGCTTACAAACTATTTCAAAATTATTTCATCACTACTGATTTTGATAAACCTAAATCAATTTAAACTAATATCTAGTTAAATGATATTCTAAATTGATATCTGAAATTTTTAGATTGAAGGAAAAATAGAGATAATTCACAAGTCTGATGTATCCACAGT
>JAPDSC010093876.1:0-27752 GCA_026290005.1 Latrodectus geometricus | reverse complement strand
ATAAATTTACACAAATGCGATATAAATTTATGACTAAATTATTACATTAATGCGATACAAATAATTACATAAATTCAAAAATATATTACTCAAATGCGATATAAATTTACAAAACGCATTTGCATGATGAAAGAAACTATATAATATTAACTTTAACATAGTTATCTATAAAATTTAAACAAATATTGATATCAATAACAGTGTTGTGAAAAACATTGTTAAAAACTTCATACTAACAAGTCTATAAAGATAAATTAAACAATGAGCCATTTATAATAATATTTATAGGAATTTTAAAGTGTTCGTGTATATTACTTCGTAAAATTTGAGAAAAAAGTTAAGAATTTATGACTTAAGAAATGAAAGAATATAGTATTTCACTTTTGTTTAAATAATATAAATAATGACCAAATAATGTAAAACTTCTTTTTTTGTATGCCTAAGTAATTCAGGAAAATAGAAAAAAATCATACCTATTATATTTGTAAATTATTTAAAATATTTGTATTCTTTTATTATATTGATATTTGTTCTTTTATATTAATATTTATATTAATAATTATTCTTTTATTATATAAATATTTGTATTATAGTACAAATTTCCCCTTTAAAGTATTGAATTTTATTCATCTCACTCGACAAATAATACTTATTAACACCAAATAGAAATAAACGTGAAAAAAAAATATTCAAAGACTATTATTGTACTCTAAGAATAGTTTAAAACAAATTTTTCATATTGCGCTCTCAAAAGGAAGGCTAACTTCAAAGATTATTTATAAATATCAAAAATTTTGGTTTTATGCATGAATGTATTAAAATATTAACTAACTTCAATCAAATTCACAAACATTTATGATTTGATATGCTTCTTTGAAATATCATTTGGCTTCTAATAGAATAAAATAATTTTAATTTTGTTCCTTCGATATATTTAATAACTCTTCTTAAACAAAATCTGCATATAATTTCATTTTAAATAATCTTTGTTACTTTTGACAGCTTCAGTGACAAGCAGCATAGAATATCCTTTCAAAAGTTGTTTTTTTATTAATTAAATTACTTTATTAAGTTAAAAATACATTAATTAATTAAATCGTTGGAAATAATAACGCAACCAGAACTTAGAACGAAATAAAATTGGTATGAAACACTGAATTTTATTCTAATTTTAAAGTGTTACAGCTACAAAAAATTTATTTTTTAAAATTTCGATAAGCATGAAAAAATGATTTTAAAAATTTCTAATATATCTTTACATATTTTTATTAAAATTTAACGGTTTTCCTTATTTTTTATACTTTTGAAATTAATTTGATCACAAATATCAAAATCTATAGAGCAAATTACTAGTGACGGTTTAAAATTCGATTTATAATGCTTTCTATTATCTTGATGAGAAACTTAAGCAAAATTAATTACCCCTTCCGAATGTTAAAGTGTTATATTATTTGCTGTCTTACATGGATCTAAATTTAAATTATACTTTCAAAAATTTATAAAAAAAATTGCATTTAGCATAATATATCATCAATTTTAATCTGAATTATACAATGATCAATCTCAATAAAAATTATTCAGATTTGAAAATTAAAATAAGTATTGACAACTTCTTTAAATTATGATCCAATATTAAATTGCATCTGAAATTTAGTAACTCATTGCCTTTTAATTTTATGCTATTGATTACATCGTGTAGAATTTTAAAATATTTGATATGAAAATATTTTCAAGAGACATTTATGTAGAAAATAACATCTTAAAACTTTTTTTATAACA
This sequence comes from Latrodectus geometricus, assembly GCA_026290005.1. Classification (NCBI taxonomy): domain Eukaryota; kingdom Metazoa; phylum Arthropoda; class Arachnida; order Araneae; family Theridiidae; genus Latrodectus; species Latrodectus geometricus. The sequence goes on along the minus strand of JAPDSC010093876.1, from coordinate 25,973 downwards.
AAGTAAGAAACTATTGATAAAGCAAACTACAGTAACAGCTCTTTAATGATTAAAGAGGAAATTCTCATAAATAATATTTCGTATGTTATTTCCTTACAATTAAGATAATGTTATTTAAAATTATACACTGTTTTTTTTTTTTTTTTTTTTTTTTTTTTTTTTGTTGACATTTCATAATTAAGAAATATATACTACAGCATCAAGTTATTAATCACATATAATTGACCTTATTATAAGAGGAAATTTCATTTTTTAACTTAGATAACTAAAATAAAATAAGAATCTTGTTAATATTTAATAACATTAATTAATTACCTCTTGACTTGCTTTATTAGGCAAGTGGTACATTTTTTGTGGAAAATAATATTAAATCTTGATTTATAAAGTTAAAACGATATCAGGCAAAGTGTTTCTACGCAATGCGCTATGCCGCTTACAGATGGCCAGAAATAAAATGGATTATGTATCTGGGACTGCAATTTGGTGACATATAATCAGCACGATAATAAAAACAAAATCCCTCGACAAGCACGATAAAAAGATGATTTGGTTGGCTGATTTAAAAATTCTTAACAAATCTACAAGAAATGTTACAACAAGAGAAAGAAAATTTAAAATATCAGTCAAATTTCCATTACAAATAATTGATTATAGTTGTTTTCTCGAGTATTTACGTTAATGTTTAAGCTTTACTCAAGCAAAAACTATAACATTCTTTATCTTATGTTTTATTTTCAGACTTTATCAGCATTTAACTAAAATATTTTAAGCAAAAAATATGCTTAAAGGTTGATTTATTCATTTGATATTCTAAAACCTTAATTTCTTAATTATTCATTTTGAGTGTATAAATCTTGTTATATTTTAAACAAGTTATTCAAATGTTAAAAAATGAATTCTGTTGAAAATTAGTCTTTTGATAATACGTCAGCAAGGAATAACATTTCTTTATTAATATTTATTTTTTATTCTATTTATCATGGCTAAGCATTCACAAGTTTTGAATTTAAATTTCCCTTATTTAAAAGATCCTTTTGGTGACAAGAAAGTAAGATAATATTATTTAAGTTACAAAATTTATAATTTCCCTTTTAAAGCATGTTAAATGAAATAAAATTCTGATTTTTGAAACAGCTTTTTCATTTTTGCAAATGTTCTTTCTGGTTCAAAATGATTAAACATCGTATTAAACTTCATAGGAGATACATTTTTTAATTTCCTATATTTAAATTGAAAAGGTTAATAGAAAGAAAATATTTTTCATTCATAAAAATGTCCTTTATAATCACATACTTAAGAGCAATCTTAAATAAGTATTTGCTTAAGTTTATGATAAGTGTTAGATTTTAAGTGTCATTTTTTTAATTAAAAATATTTATACAAGATTGTTTGCTTATATTAAGTATTTTAGAAAAACTATATTCGATTCTAAAGCAATTAAAATTTTAAGTTCTAAGTATAACTAATTTTTATATAAAGTAACAACTTTTATATAAAGTTTTTGTTATGAAGTAACTAAGCAGTTTTTGTACATCTCATTCAAATTAAAATTCAAAATCGAAGAATAACTCAGCTCAAAATATTTAAAGCATGTTGTAATTCTCCTAAAAATAACGAATAAACATTTTCTGCATTAAATGAAATAAGATAATTACAAATGTATATTTTTCTCATTTTCAGATTTCAAAGTCTTCAAATTTCGATGTTAACTTTGGTATCGCAAATGAAATTCCGCTTTCAACTAAATCATTGAAAGATAAAGAGGAATATTATTATTAATATCAGTTAAGTGTTCTGTTTCAGTGTCACAGTAAAACTTGGAAAATTATTGATAAGAAATTTAGAGAATATTTGATTGGTTAAAATTCGGTTGGGTTTAAATAAGATTAGCATCTACACCATTATAAATCCAAGATAAACAGATGAGCTATTGGAATTCCATAGTGTAATTTTAAGGAACTAGATTTTTATGGAATCTGGAAATACAAACCAAAAAGCAGCACAATGTCGTGGAGATTCAATAAAATCAATAAAGTTCGAAATGTTTACTGTCCGGGGACATCGAAACGTGAACGCCACTCTTCTTCAAAGATATCTTTGATAGTTACAAAAGCCACAATTTCTTCTCAAACTGGTCTCGAAATTGTTTCCACGTTGTAGGTTCATAATTCAGCAAACCAACAGTATGTGTTTCGTTATCTGCAAAGAAACATGGTAGTTGCAGCGATTGGGCAACAAAGTATGGGAACTGGATGAAAAACAAATGGCGCGGTATTCTTTTTTTCTGACAAATCCCGTTTTCCTGTTCATTCTGACAATAGACATTTCATCTGGACAAAAAGTAAGATTATAAAAAATCCTTCATTTGTGTAAGGAAGAGTCAAATTTTGCAAAGAAGTTGATGGTCTGTGCTATCATCTCCAATGATGTACTTACTGACCTCTACACTCACTGAAATTCTCCCCAGTCAGTAATATAAGGATGAGATCCTCAGATCTATTTTAATTCCTCATGTTGGAGTAATTAGAGATGACTTCATATTAATAGATGGCAATGACAAGCCTCACCGTGTTTTATTGATGGATTATTTTCTTTTTGAAGATGAAGTCATAAGAATGAAATGGGTAGCATATTCTCTAAACATGAATCCATAGAACATGCTTAAGACGTTCCTAGCAGATGAATTGCAGAAAGCTTATTCGCGCCCCAAACTTTACAGTAATTGGAAAATACTCTTCTGGAAGTATAGAACAGTATGAATATCTAAATTCTTTATTAACATCCTCATTATCTCCATGCTAAGAGCTCATAAGATGCAGCTTGTCCTTTTTGGACCTTGCACCATAAAACCCAACCGACCAACCAAGTGTTCATTATTGCTTGCCAATCTAGAAAACCACATCTCTTTGTGCTCAAATGTTCAGTAAAATGCATTTTTTCAGCTAAATATGAGTAACTTCTTCACATGCATCTTACCATATCCTTTTGTCAAATATAAATTATCAAGACTATTCCTCTGCTCCAAGATTTATTCAAAACCTCTGTATATAATTATTTTATACACGTTTTTAATTTTGTTATACTATGATGATAATTTACTCTACTTAAAGAAAGAAATGCGTTACAGGAAAAAATTACTATCATTCATTAATATAATTCTTTAAAAATTTCATTAAATTATCAACAAAATTTTAGAATTTTCTATGTATTTTCAATAAAAATTTTATGAATGAAATAACAATTTAATCATTTTTTGGTAAGCTTAAGATTACATAAAATTCTAATTTTGTTCCTGCAATAAGATGATATTTTTATGTTTTCTTAAAATTAATATATTTATAAAGTACTTTATTTTAAAATAATAAAATGAAATAAATTTGCTCTACATAATATTTAAACTTTTTTATACGCATTGGTTATCCTAATAATTAATCAGAGTAAAAAATATTTTTGAACTATTGGAATTGAATATTAATCAAAAAATTAGTAACTATATGTATATATTATACATACAGAGAGAGAAAGAGAGAGATAAAGGAAATAAATCGATAAATTTAGTTGAAAAAATTAAAATTTATTAAACATGCATGATTTTTTCTTTTAAATGCAATTTTAAATCATAAGTGCTGATCTTGAATTAGAAAAAAGATCAAATTCCAAACAAAAATTTGCATTTCAAATTAGGTATCTTTCCTGTATTAAATTTTTTTATTTCACAGCATTTTTGTTGTTTATAAGGACTATCGATAATATAAAAATTATTCATAAAATGAAACCTGAATATTTCTCTTTATTTGTAAAGAATTTATAAAGTAATTTGTAAAGTTAATTTGTACAAATTTGAAAAGATACTTTTTGTAAAGTTATTTGCAAAAGTTATAAGTTTATAATAATTTATACTAGAAGAATACAAAGTAAAAGTACTTTTAAAGAAATAGTTGTTCAAGAAACAGAGTCTTTTTTCTTTGATAAGATACCAAGCGAAACTGTTTCTAAGAAACTGCTTTAAAACTACTTTACTACTACTTTATTTATTACTACTTTAAAAAATTGCATTAAATTTCAATATTTTCTTAAAATTTCAGAAATTTAAATTTTTTATATATTTAGTCGATATTTCTTAGTTCAAGTGCAACTTTTTTGTTGTTAAAAAGTTATAATATATTCTTATGAATCTGGAAAGATTCTCATAAAACAGAAATATATATATATTTGCGTGTGTGTGTGAGAGAGAGTGAGAGAGAGAAAATATACTTTTCTTATTTAATCTCATTTCACTATAAGATCATTTATCAAAATTATAATTTTTCTTTGAGCAAATATTTATAAATTTGAATTTAAATAATGCATAATTGAAAATATTTAAGATTTAAAAATTAAATCTATTGTCAATGGCCAAAAGGCAAATCAATGAGCCGGGAAGAATCACATCTTTTATTGTTCGAAAGAATGGGAGCCTTGAATGAAAAAATGCCAATAATCTATGAAATGGAGCGGGAATGCCATGCTGAGAGAAAAAGAAACAGCATAGGTCACGTGACCATCCAGTGTCAAATTCGAATTTGCAGACCTATTCCCTGAGGGCAACATCCAACACTTATAGAGTGAACAAAGATTGGCAAGTCACTAATAACTTTTACTTTTTCATTCTCCACTTTCTTCTTTTCAAATTTGGAGAGCTGCAGTAATCGTTACAATTTTCTCAGATTCCCCTCCTACAACTTACGACACCGAAGCGTGTTTCTGTGCTAAGCGGAAGGCAAACTTTTCGTCTGCTTATCTTCGTCCTCACTTTCTGTTTCGACGCCGGATCCGAGAAGAGTGAAGAGTCTTAAAACGATTTAATCCGACTTCCGCTAACATTTTTCTTAAAGGAATAAAAATCAGCTGTCTTTTTTTTTGGTATTTTTTTGCCTGGAAAATCGCATAAAGAAAAAAAAAAAAAAAAGAATGATTGAACATTTATAAACTGGTATAAGCTAAGTTATAAAAAATAAAAACCACTAAACTTGAATTCTTCATATTTAAAAAAAAAAAAAAAAAAAAGAGAAGCAGAAAAAAATCGTTTGCAGCAGTGTAATTGGAGTTCGTATAAACACAACAAACGCAGCTGCTATTATACTTTCAGAACACTTTACAAAAAGCCAGCAATGGCAATCCTGGTGAAAAATAAAGCATTGGCCCATGTAATCAGATTTTTTAGAAGAATTATTGAAATAATAACAAGGTGTGTTCTTTTCTTGAAATACTGTGGTCGCAGTAAAAAGTTGGCTGACATCACGGATCCAATTCTTCTGGAATCAGCATGCAGTTTGGCAGCAAAAATTAGAAGAGGAGAGGTAAGTGTATAAATAAAGTTAATTATAAACTTCATATATATATATATGCATTGAAATGCTTCTTTTGACATTCATTATAAAAAATATTTCCTCTCATTATAATTTAATTGCTTGTATCAGAATTCATACTATTGTGAAAGTAATGTTATTCTGTCTGTTAATATGATTTTAAGTTAAATTCAAAGAATTGTAAGTCTTCAAGTTAATTATGATAAATTTTATAATACTGCAATGATTCTGAATAATATGATAAGTTGCCAGTTTTGTTTATTTCAAATTTTATGTACCGTGAATCATAAGTTTTATGGTATAAAAAGCATGATTATAAAAGTATCATAAGATTGTTTTAACTTTAGAAGACATATAAACAAACGAACGCAACTGAACAATTATACAAAATGAATCTTGAATTTTCAACAATGATATATCAAAGAAATAAAAAGAACTATTTCCATTTTATTATTTTAATATAAAAAAAAGTTTCCCTTTTTGCTTCATCTCTTTTCAAAAATAAGATCCCTTAAATTACAATTTAGCATTAAATTGTCTAAAATTCACACTGATTAGGCTTAACTGAGACCGTAACTTAAACAAACGAAATATTTTCTCAATAACTGTGTTTGTTGTAATCTACTATTGAATGAATTATTTTTTTTATCAAAATGTACTATTTTGTAAATAAAATAAGTCATGTACATTGGTCTTGTAAAATACCAGCTCAAATATACCATAGAATTTTATTTGTATTTGCAATATCAAAAAGTTCTTTCTATATGTAATTGGAAACAGGAAAAAAAAAACACTGAAAAATTAGAATTGTTGAATTAGATTTATAATAAACAAACAATTTAAAATAGAATACTTTCTTTAAACGTTTCATTGATGCATCTTGTAAGAGAGACGTAATGACGCCAAGGTCATGAGAATAATACGAATAACTGTGGGAATTTTTTTCACTTTAGGTTTTCCCACGAATATTTGTTCTGCCTGAATTAATTAATGAAAGTAATTTAGACACATGTCTTCTTCAGATAAAAACAAAATAATCATGCATAAAATGATAATAAAAATGAAATGATATTTTTTTGAAAAATTTATTAAAATAAGTTAGCTGAATTGTTTATTTTTCAATAATTATTATAAATCAAAATTATCTACTATTCTTTAATTCTATGAAAGTTTTTAAATATTAACTACATATCAAATATTATATACCGTTGTTTTTCAAGAACTGACCACTATAACCATATCAGCGGAATATGATTTCCCTGCTGAAGTTTTACTTTTTCAACGAACTATTTTAAAAAGAAATATGTAAATAATAAATATATGTATTGCAGATTATATAAATGGAATTTACTATACAATATGAATTCTTTATGAAAATAAAGAGTTTTTTCTTTCTTATAATTCTCTAATAATAATTTATTGTAATAATTAGGGAAACAAATTGTAGATTTAATTATTGCAAACTATTTTTATTACAGTTTATTTAAAATAAAAGAAACTAAATGCATAGCACAAAAACAAATTGCAAAACTATCAAAATGATAAATAGCGCAGTCTAAAGTACATTGATAAAGAAAATAAAGAATTTATAATATATTTTAGTTTCATAATTCAGTCATATATAATTTGTGCGGTTTAGTAGTTCGTTAGTTTGAAGAAACTATTTTTAAGAACTTGTAATCAATCTAACAATTAACTTTTATTTTAGCAGTACAATAAGAAATAATATTAAATTTACATATAAAATTCTTGATAAAAAATTTAATTAATTTTATAATTTTTTAACAAAAACTCTTTATGTAAATCTGTAAATTTATTTGATTTTATTTTAATTCATTCTTTATAATTTGTATGCTTTGCATTGATATATCTACGAGTTTCATAATCTATATTATGAAACTTTTATGTTTTAATTCATGTATAATATCATGGTCATAGATTATCTTAGTTAAAAAATTATTCTAAAAATTTCTTATGTCTTGAGAATTATTTTCACTTTGATAAATTTAAATTTTCTTCTGTCAATAACATTTTAATAAACAATTAGAAAAACTCTACAAAAATACATTATTATTAAATTGAAAAAATATTTGAACAATGATTTATCGATTAAATAAAATAAATATGGTAATTCATAACAAACTGATTAGTTTTCCAAACTAATCTTGATGTTTGCTTTCTTAATCTTAAAATTAGACGTTAGAAGATGTTAAACTAGATGGGATTATAGAATGAAAAGTTACATTAATTTATAATAAGGATTCTATACGATCACTTTATTTTACCATTTGTGTATATAATAAAATATGCAAAACCAATGAAATGTTAAAAGACTTTCCATTCTCTTAACAATTATGATATAAAACAAAATTAAACCAATCAGAGAATAATAGAGCTTATTTTGGCTTATTAATGGATATTTATAAAGAAATGATATATCAATCCCTATACCAAACTACTATTCTTAGTAGTAAAATTAATCAAAAATAAAAGGTTTGCTATTCATTTAAGATGTACTTATAAATTAGAACAAAATTGAGATAATTTCATTCTCTTTCGAATGCTTTTTCAATTCTTGCGATTCTTAATTTCTTAACCCAACTAAAAGAATATCGATTTCTTTTAAAATCAGGAATATTTCGAATTCCGTATATGGAATATAAAGTCTTCTCTCATGAAAAAAGAGGATTAAAAAAAATTCCTTTTATTTAGAATTTCAAATTAACGTGAAAATTTATTAGAATTTTTAATTTATTAGAATTTCAAATTAACGTTAAAAAGTTCATCATTACCTTAATTTTATGCCAAAGACTGCTTGTTTCCGATTCGTTGCTTGGCGTTAAATGCTTAAAATTAAAATCTATATAACTAGTAGGATATGTGAAGAAACTCGTGCAAGAAAGCACAAGTTTTAAGGATATAAATTGTCACTTTATATAATTGTATAGAATTTCACTTTTTTAAGCAAGATGAAAGATGAGCTCAAAATTTCTATAGTTTATAATGATCTTTAAATTGTTAATATGTGAAATTGTAATTATAAAGTCACCACAATTAATACTAAAGTGGCAATATGCTATTAAAAATATTTCAAACCACTGTAGTTGTAGAAAATTCTTCTGTACGAATTTTGTAAAGTTTTTTTTTTCGCGTTTAAGAGTAAATAGTGTAAAATAAAGAAGACAAATAAAATATTATTTAAAACAACGACATTTATTAATCAAGACATTGAAGTGAGCTTGAAAAAAACATTAATTATGAAATTAGAAACAATAACAGAAAATTTCAATTATTTTAATCAAATTTTAATAAATTTTTTCTATTTAATATTGCCTTGCAGTTGCTAATTAAAATTGCTTACAATAATTAATGCACTTTCATTGTTTATTATTCTTGAAGAAAATCTAGATTGCAAAGCTACAAAAACAAGTCTGATAACAAAATATTTGTTTATCAGAATACGTGTTAGAAAAATAAACTCTCTTTCACATTTTTGAAAAACAATAATTAAACACCATTTTGTTCCACCACAATGATTTTGTGAAATTTTATTATTTTTTATACAAAAAAGCTCATTTATAAAAAGTATTAGTAATTATCCAAGCACATATTGCTTATAATTGTATATTACCCAAATCTAAACCTCTCGTTAGTTATAGTTTGGTTTTTTCATGACAGGTAAAATAACTTAAGATTAAAAAATACGACACTGAAGAATGTGTGACAATAATAATTATAATATGCTATCACTGAAATATCCACTGTATTTTCCTTTGTGAATAACCTTTTTTGTAATTAATGGTTCATATTCCTGTGTCGCAACGGAATAAAATTCGGAGAAATCCCAATCATTTATTTGGAAAGATACTATCTAGGGTACTAGAATTTCTCTGGAATCTAGCCTATCAATTATCTATATTAACTTTAAGACTAAATAAAAAATATGCAATTTGCAAAATTTTTGAATTGTGTTTTAGTTCATTTATATTCCTCTGTTCTATGCAATATATTGATTCATCAGTGTACTCGGTATCATTTTTAATATCTGCTTAATTGATTAAATGGCAAAGAAAATATGTCTCGTTTTAAATGGATGTATTTCTGTAGCCCTAAAAAACAAACTTCCTTCTAAGGAGTTCTTTTTAAATTCTTAATTTTAAAGATTATAATATTCAATCAAATATATAGTAATTTAATCATTATATAAACTTACAATAGGAAAAAGGAATAGTTAAATGATTAACTTACTGCAAAATTTTTTAAAAAAATTACTATGATAGCTTTCAATTTTTTAATCCTTATCATCATGAATAATATACTTTTTTTAAGTCATGAATGATGGTTAACAGAAAAATAAATGAATGTACTCATACATTTGAAATAGTGAAATAAATTCAGCCTCTTGCAGCAGGAGAATCATTAATTTTGAACAAGAGCATTCATTCGAGATGAGCACATTTAAAATGGAGATCTAACGGCTGTTTCTTTGTAAATATAATACAGTATAAAGAAAGAAAACATTTTTCAATGATTTTAAGAATCCTAAATTGATATAATTTGTGACTAAGAATATAAGTAATTCTGAATGAGATTATTTAGTCTATATAATTTTTTAGATAAAAAAAAAGAACAAAACAATGTATAAATCTGTTTCTCAAAAAACCTGATCATTCTTTTATCTCTTTTTTTTTCAAAAATATAATAACGTAATTTAAATCAGTAATAGCAGTTATCAGCTAAATTGTTTAAAATACATGTTTTTCTCTTACAACAATATGATTGTACGGTTTTTCTGAATATTGTTATAAAAATATCAATTAGAGAAAGAAAATCTCTTTCTCACAGTTTTTAAATGCCATTACGAAAATGTAAATATCGAGAATCCTTGAAATTTTCGTCCATTTGTAGACCATAAATTAATATTCCTGAAGCATTCGCGGAAATGCTAAATAAATGAATGTCACAGCTCCCTTCTTGGATTGCTGTAACCGAAGTTCATTATCCTGTGTTCTTAATAGTAGAAAAGTGATAGTTGAATTTTAATAAGGTAAGAGATGCTAAATCATGCATGTAAAACTCAAGCTCTTTCATTTTTTTGGAATTCGTTTATATATTCGCTAAAAGATATTGTATTTATGGATACTGACATAAATCGCGCAATATCATACCTTGGAATAAGAGCAAAGATTTTTAAACATAAGTTTTGTATATTTTAAAATTTATATTGATATAAAATGCAGAATTAAAGTTTTTAGAGCCATTTTATATGAAATATTTAATAAAATCAGTTTAAAAATGTTATATAGATAACATGATGGAGTTTTTAACATTATGTTTAAGAATATTTTTTATATACTTCCTCTACGAACAAGGGTCAATTTTACGCAAGAACGTTATGCATACATTTAAAAAAATTCAACCACTCAGATATAATAAATGAAAATATGAGATACATGTTTTTAGAAATTTTTATTATTTAAAAATATTTTTGTACATTTCTTCAACATTGTCCATTTAATTCCTTATATCTCTCACTTTCACTAGAGATAATGGCACCGACAATCTCGTATTCATATTTATTAATTTAAAATTCATTAAAATATTTATTTATATTTGAACCGCTTCAAATTGACTCATGTCTGAAGATATAACTATACCACACAGAGAATTTCTAAGAAAATAGACAATATATATTTATCTGTTCAACAAATCAAAATCAGTAAAAAACATTAAAAAAATAATCAAATTTTTTTAACTTGCCAAAAAAACATTTAAAATGCATCAAAATGATTTGTATCGTAAAGTAGTGTTAAGTACAAATAAATATGTGTCTTCAGAACTTTAGTTATTTTTCTGCGTTCAGCAATGCAACTTACTTGAGAGATGGTGAAATTTTAAATTAAAAATCTATATCGATGTTGATATATTTCAGTAATTATATCTAATTAATAAACGTCATTTAAATTTTTTCAACTAATACTTTTTTTAGTTGAGGAACAATGGGAATTTTTTTTTTAAATTTATGTCCAAACCAGATGATAATGTATTCAATTCCTAATGGACCAAACAAATGCTGTTGATATGGTTTATATGCAATTGTATTATCGTAACTAATATATTTTCACTTGTATAAAGTGAACTAAACTCAGTGGCACTTCATCCCAAAGGGGGGAACAAGGCCTACTATGCCCACTTGTTTTCTTGACCATTGAGTCAGGGTTGCGAAGCATATGTCCCGATTAGATGGTGAGCCAATCCAAAAATCTTAGTGTTTTGTTTCAAACATGCTTGGTACTTGAATGCTTGTATGTTGAAGCAATATCGAAAGCAAAATTCCAATTTTGTCAATTATTGATTTTGATTGAAGGTGCTGATTTGATCGAGATTAAAATTTATAAAATATCGTCTTCAGTATTGCCTTAGTATACTTTCCTTAAGTATTCTAAGACATTACTGGATACGATATTTGGTACTACTACCAATAACCTATAACCTAACTCAAAAGTCACCTTTTAGAATTGTCCCCTTTTGATTTTGTATTATTAAGACTGTGAAGTCTAATACATTTATGAAAAACATTAAAAATATAATTCGGTATTCAAGGAAATTTTAATACTATGTTTAAAATATAATAACTACGTTTAAAATTGATACATGAGCCAATATCTTCTTTACATCTTTAGTAGAGAAACATTTTCTAATATCTAGATATCATTATTATAATATTCCTTTTAAAGATAAATCTTATTAAATGTATCGTATTTTTAATATTAAGAAACACCTATTGCTATTTCATCAAAACATTGGAAACGATACTATTTTTATAATTTAATTACTCCCTTTTTATTGCTTAACTCGAATTATACATCTAAGTAAACAAATTTTATTTTACTTAATCTTTATTTTAAAAGCATTTAGAAACATTTTATTTTTAAAACACAGTTAAATTTTTTCAATGCGTAACTTTGAAGCGTTAAAGAGATGAGAATTCGAATTTTTTTAAGTTATTATTATTTGTCGTTATGTTTCCTAGATTATTATATATAGATAGAATATTATATTTATTAGTAAACATATAATAAAATCCTTATATATTTTCTAATAAATCTAAATAAAAAATTTAGTAATATATTTACTAAAACTGCTACTTGAATTATTACAATCATCGTTTACTTTCTAATGTCCCACTGAAATACATACGTAACATAACCCAAGAATATAAATTGTTTCCTTATCTATTTTTTATCATCATTAAATCATCACACAATGCAACAGATATTGTTAAAAGCTTGTACAATTTCATAATTAAGAAGTAAAATTATTTCAATAGTCAAAGAAATTTATTAATAGGGCCATTTTATTTAATCAGTATATTCATTCAACATATTTATTTAAAGCTGGAATTATTCTCTGGAAGTTTCCTTAAAATAATGTTTTATAAAAGATATTTATAATCATCAGATAAATCTGCTTAAATACTTCCTTTTATTGAGCGAATTGCAATAAAAGATTTATTTTTACTTTTCTTTATAAGAGAAGCTAGAATCTTTGTTATAAGAGATGAACAATGGAAGTTTCAAAGGGTTATTAAGAGGAACATGATCATAGGATTTTGTTTTACAAATAATACTAAATAAATGATGACTTCAAATATCATTATCTCGAACTCATAACAGGAATTACAAGCCGATTCAAATTTATCATCACAAATTTTGACATAAAAGATTGCCAATTATATTTCCTTACAATAAAATCGTTTTGTCATTCTTTTAGTTGCATGCATGTTCGAATTAATTTTTAGAAAGTAATTTTAAATTTATTTGAATATGCATTTTTGTAATTGCGTAATTACAAATTTGTCAGGATTTAGATTTGAAGATGCAATAGATTATAAAATCTTCAATTTGAATATCTTCACTCTCACAGAACTTGATACTTAAAAACTAAATTTTAAATATTGATACAAATAATAGAAATTTTTGATGATAGAATGTTTTGAGTATTTTAAAGTATTTCTGAAAAGGTTTTAAAATATGCAAATTCTGTTTAATTTTTTTTAAACTTATTTAAAAATACTTTAAAATACTCAAAGCATTCAAAGAACTAAGTTGTTTTTTTAATATATATTTGAGAAAAAAACCTTGAATTATAGCTATATTGTTAAAACGTTTGGTTTCATTTTAAAACATATCTTGAGGTAGTGATTCGTAGATTTTTAAAGTCAATAAGTTGATGACATTGACATTTAATCAACTATCCTTTTCTTGATATCTGATTATTTAAACAAACGTTTCTTTAAACTAACTTTAAATTTATGTTCTTTTCTTTAACTCTATGAGTAGGGAAATGTGTGAGTTCACTAATTGAAATGAACAATTATTGTCATTGCAAAAATTCTTAGTTTTATCAGAATCGAACTCATTAACAAATATGACATTATATTCAAACAGCGGCTCAGATTTACTGTACGGTCGCTCTTGGCGCGATTTTCCAAAGTTGGAGATAAATAACATTTTCTGGCAATCCAACCAATTCTAACCAATCACAGATGAAGGATTCGGACCAAGGAAAAATGGGGAATTCTGATAAAACGGGAACTAACCAATGAAAAATGGAATATTCTTTTTATTTTCAGACCTTCTTATCCAGATTGGCGAAGCTGGCGAGATGTTTTTCGATTTTTTGATATCTTCTATTCCATTAAAATATAGTTACAAATTAGATTATTTAAACTCGAATATATTTATCTTTAAATGATGATGCCACTTTTTTTTTACAATAACTGCAATTTCATTTAAATTAAATCAAATTATTATGCTTGATGGTGATAATTCTTTAATTTATATTTGTGTTATAGATTAAATTTTATAAACGTGAGGCTAAATTAAATAATCTTTTTTTTTAAATTCACTGAATTTAAATTTCTTTTAAAATAACTAATAACTCAAAATATTATTTTAATCATGGCGTTTTTCCTCCTAAATATGTAACTAATGTTTCAGAATTAAGCCGCAAAAAAATTATATTCTAATTATAAAAGCTAGAAATCAGTATCTCGTCACTTCGCTTAATTATCTCTCATATCCTATTGTTTGCTGTTAGCTTACTGCAGTCAAAATGCAAAATGTCTTCAAACTTAAACATGATCTTTATCAGATGATCATGATCAAATTCATCATCGCCCAGTGAGAACATGATAACAGTCTGACTGAATCATATATTAATTCTCATTTTATCAAAGTAATTTTGTGAACTAATGTAAGAACTAAAGCAATTTTAACTACATATGTCATGGAAATTCTTCCCTTTAGGAAGAACTGACATACCACTTGAAATAAGAATTTCTATTTGAAAGATACAATGTAAAAATGATAAATTATTTAACATCTAAAAGAGGCACACTGAAATAAAAAGAATATTGTTTTCTTTGTGGTAAAAAATACTGAAATCTCGACATTATAGTCTATTGGCTGATCCGTATACCTAATTTTATTATAAATTGTAATACCATGGATCCGAATCATAAAAAAGCCATGAAACCTTATAAATATTAAAAATAGCATTCCATTTTTCTCAATCTTTCAGTTATAGTTAATTAAGTTATTTATTGTATTTTGTAACTATATATCGATGAGATCGTCCAACTTAATATATAGTCGTCCTTCGCGAAATAGTTTGCTAAAACTTTAATATAAGATTTCTGAATTTCAATACAAAAAATGCATAAGCATATTTGTGTTAAAATTCAAAGATAAAAAAAGAAAAAGAGATAAACCCATTCACTTGTTTGAAAACAATAAATTTTTAACTATTGTCTGTTCAATTTATCGGAATTTATACATTTCCTCAGCACATTTTGATATTTAGAATTTAAATAATAAAAAATAACTTTTAAACTTATTTACAGTAAATATATAAAATGTCTTCGACACGTATATATGTAGAACAAAAAAAAATAATTGAAGAAGAAAATAATATAATTATTGAGTATTTAAAATTTATTAACTTACTTCAAAAAAAATAAAAGCATTTTCAAAAAAATTCTATCTTCTATTGATCTTAATTTTAAAATATATTCTCGTAGTAAAATTATCTTAGCATTTGAAATTATATTTAAAATCTTTATTATTAACACTAATGTAGACTCTAAATTCGATAAAAATGTTAGCAAAATTAGTTAAGATTTTAATAATAAATCTATCAAAATCTTTTGGTAGAATTGTTAGTTTTTTATTAATAATTTTTATTTCATCATTTTTTATTAAAATGGTTAAATAAAAATATATAGCGACAAATTAATTCAGACAATATTTTTATAGTTATAATTCATTTTGTAGCTATAAATTAAATAACAATATAAATATTTAAGAGAGTGATAATAGCAATTTAAATAAACATTTAATGAATTTCATTTTATATTAATTATGTTTTATATTGACCTTTGAATATAGAAATGTTATTTCCTGTCTATTAAATAAACTTTTAAATGAAAAAAACATTAAATTTCATTACTAATATTACTATAATTTATTCATCTCTGCTTCCAATGTATAAATGATGCTCTATAGACAAACATGGCCAGTTGGTCAGGTATTTTTCTGCTCCGACGAGCTCAAGAACATGTTATGTTTAGTGGAGCGTTTAGTATCAACTTTTTCAGTTAAGTAGGAGGCACTGAAACGCAGTCGCTTGGATTACTCGTATATTTATTGTGGATAATAGGTACTCCATGCCTTGATAAACTCTAAAGAATCGTGTTATAAGGTTGTAGGCTACAAAACGAGGCATTTTTTTGTTGGGTGTTTGATGGATTTGGCAAAATTTGCTCCACAAAAGATAGTTTATCTAGCATTATAAAACGATTGGAGATACGTCGAAATAAGTCACGACAGCTGTACCACTAATGGATGATTTCATCAATAATTACCGGAGTCTGGGTCTAATAATGTGTTATTTTTTTTAAATACTGGAATAAATTCTTTCCGGTTTTGCCTACCCAGAATTTATCAAGATTAATCTAATTTAAATTTCAGCTTTTCATGAATTCAAATTTTTAGTTAATTGACTTATATTATGGAAAACGTAGTTTGTCTAGTTACCTCTTCTTGAGATTCAAATGTTGTTTATAATATACAAATTTTTCTAGACGCTGGCTTAAATAAAATTATTTCTTACTCCAAAATTTGTTTTAAATTGGTAATTTTATTAATAATATTATACTATAAAATAAATACAGGAAGACTTTTGGCAATATACTTATCACATAATAAAAACGCTCACAACTGTGTAATTTCTTTCAGCAGTAATTACGTACCAACACTTAACTTACATGAAAACTATTACTTTGAGTACAAAAAAAGGGCTTGTATTTAAAAAAGTGGGAAACAATGTATAGTAAGAATTAAATAATGTCTTTCAGTAAACACAAAAAGTCAATAAATCATCACTTTTTGGGTTTACTGAAAGACATATTATTGTTACAAAATAATTACAAAAGAATATTACAATTACAAAATTATAAATAAGGAATAAAAGATAGTTAAATATGCAGTGGTTCATATACTTTTTTTCGATACCTGTGATTTCTAATTAATGAAGTTTCTGAAAAAGCCACTATATATATATATATATATATATATATATATTATCCGTGATAAGCTGAAACATAAGAAAAGCAGACACAAATACATAGACATGTACACCAATAATAGAAAATAATTTTCACGGAAATATTTAAGAATATTGTAAAATAAAATGTATTAGTTGGTAACTATTTTAATTTGAGTTTCATTAAAATTTTGAGAAATAACTAAAGATAATTTAAAATAAAATAATTTAGGTATATTGTACTCAAATAGTTTGTTTATCAATTTTAGTTCTAATAAACATGAAATAAAGCAGCAGATATTTTTGCCTCTATAATAAAGGATAATCTTCAAGATATTAAACATTTATAATATGGAAGAAATTTATGTTTCAATAAGAAATTGTCTTGCAAGTATTATTACCAAATGCTATTTTAAATTTACATTTTTTTTAAATACACCTCTTGGCATTTTTCAAATCGCTACATATTTCCATGTTAATTAATTGATATTTTAAAAGATCAAATAGTTATATTTTATTATCTTTATTCCTTATATCTGAGTAAGTGATGTCTAAAAATAACATTTTTGAACTTTAAAAATAAATTCCGAAACATAAAAATAAAAGGATTTCAATTTCAGCATATAATGTCAATATGATCATTGAAATGCTTCCCATTTAGCAAATTCATAACTGAAAAAAAACTCATTGATTTACTTATTTAATTTATAAATTATTAATAATTAGTTGATTATAAAGGGTTTATTTTAACCATATTATGTTAAAGTAAACATATTTATTTTAAAACGTATTTCAAAGTCTTGTAATACATTTAATTAGAATTTACAAATATTTAGCTAAATAATCAGGTTTGAACCCTGACTGTAATTTGCAACCATAAAAAATTCTGGATAATCAACAACAGAAATTGAAACTATTATACATGATCTCGGCATAACTTTATTATCACTACTTTTAATAAGAAAGTTATCATAGCTTATAACTATTAATAATCATTAACTTATTATCTAATACTAATCCTTGATACGATTATATTTATTTAATAATTGAACGCTCGATTTTACTTGAAAATAGTCTTAAAATTATTTCATTTATAAATGTTTTGACTTTATTGACTTTGTTTTGACTTAATTTTGTTACGAATTTGCAGTTATTTTTCTGACAAAACTAACAAGAGTGCACTGCAGAAAATTTAAGTCATTGTTATCATTATCTCAATCACTGTTGGATTATTTTCTAGGGTAATAAAACCTCAGCGTTCATATAGGTGCACTCATTTCAATAAATTCTGCCCTCCGGATGTTAAATTGTCTTAACTGCGTTTCACAAAATGCATTTAAGAACAAATGAGTTGTCTAATTCGTAATGAAAACGAATTATCTCACCAAAAGCGCATCATTCGTCATGCGATTCCTTGGAATAACAGCTTCATGCATCAATACGAAAAAAAGAAATGCTTCAGTTTGGTGAATTAGTGGACAATTATGGTATATTTAGTGATTAAAATAAGTAATCTAACTTTTCTAGACTGGTGGTTGTTTTTCTTTTTATGCGAAATATACAAACAAAGTTTTAACTCGGTTGGATGATTTCTCTTTTTCAATTTTCTTAGCAAAGGGAGCATAAGTAAATTTAATGAAGAAAATTACAATAACATAGTAATCAAATTACTTATATTTCAGAGCTCTCATTTATTTGCTTTCATAATTATTGGTAAACAGGCCGTTGTAATTTCCTTTTAATATTAACACATGAAATTTTCAACTTGTGATATTAACACAAGTTTAGATTTCAAATCTTTATTTTGATTTATTTGCTGTAATATTTTCCTATTATTTAGTATTAAGAAATGTGTATTTCTATTTTACGATACTCTGTTTGAATTAAAGAAACCGTATAAATAATTGTTGAATCAAAAGTTACCATTAGAAAATATCTTTTGTTTTAAATATAACAATAATTTAAATGTTAAAATTCCGATTTGAATATAACTATTTATTATAACAACTAACAATGATAATTATCGTAATTAGTAATTTAATCAAATTTAATAAGAAATTATTAATAGGTATCTTCATCGTTTATCGAATTTCATGATATTTTAAAAAAATTTACAGAAAAATTTACGAAATGAACGGAAAGTTAGGATTAATTTTTTACTCATTGATGAAAGGATAAGTTTATTTTCATATGATGGCTATTAACATCCTCTTTCAAAATGATCGTAGTTTAGAAATGTGTTGTATGCGAGAAGCAGACAAATCTTATAACAATTAAAATGACCCCTCAAAATTTAAATGTTAATTCAAGAGAGAATGTCAATTTTTTCTAAAGCTGAAACAACAATTAGATTTTGATTACACATTAAAAGCAATTTCAGCCTTTAATGATACAACTAAAGTTTTATCAAAATGATAATCTTCCAGTGGGTATTTTAAAATGTACATAGAAATGAAGCGAATAATTGAATCGCAAAAAAAAGATCGCATAATTTGCTTTCCAGTCAATTTGCTACTTTTTAAAAAAAATATTAATTGAATATTCTTTTTAGACATAATCATCTCCCATTAAGACGGTCAGATTACAGCATTTACGTTAAAATTGTCAATAATTCATAGAATCATAGTCTATTCAATGTTGCATGAGTATGATTATAATAGATTAACAATTGCCAAATACGCTACTATAATGAAATAATGAATATTAAAGATTTGCTAAAATTATTTAGGTTTGCTTCGGAAAATGTAATGCTAAAATATTAAAACAGTTCTCCAGTTTTGAAAATGCATAATACACATGTATATAATTACTCTTATGCAATTATTTTTATTTTTAATTATTTTGCTTGGATTTAAAACTTTCCGCGATTTAAAAACTATCTGAAAATAGAATTGGATTCCTTTTTCTTCCATTTGAATTTTCTATTAATTTTAACAATACTTTTGATGAATCAATTGATTTCTTGAACAATCTTTAATTTTGTCCACTTTGATCCTTTGTATCTTGTAGTTAAGATACATTTATAAATACACTGACCTTTTGGGTTATTAATAACAGTTATTTGTAGAATGGGACTATTTTTAAAATTAAATGAATGTGCAAGAACAGAAAATTTTTTTAAGTTTTAAATTCTTTCAAGTTGCCTTTTTATCATATATTTTAAGCAATATTGAAATATTAGTCACTTAATATTTTTTTAATTAAAAAACTTTTAACTTTTTAATAAAAAGAAATTTATTGGGGAGAATTTTTGCACGTATAAGTCATTTCTGTGTGCACATTTACAACGAAATAAATTAGGTGAAATTGAATAAAAAAAATTAAAATTTTGAAAAAAATAAAAAAAAAGCAAACTTTGAATATAATAAACAAAGGACCGAAGAGGTTGGCAAGCTGAGGTATGGTTTCAAGGCAAAATAAAAAAACATTACTCGATTCTGCCACAAATTCTTTTACTTTTTTGAGGTGATGACTAGAACAATCCCTGGCTCCTTCCGAAGAACAACTGTGATACTTATCCGATTGACCATCAAACAAAACTGCCATCTTATTCACGCAGCCAACATAAGCCATTTTATCCACACAAGCTAAAATTTTGCCAGTCCCATTTTTGTGTTCACTGTGTAGAAAACATCGAATATTTGGTGTTTCTTATAAAGACTCATGTGTATTTTAAAAATTTATGATACAGAGATTTTTGTCAGGAACCTAATGACGTCATACCCAATTGACCAGGCATTTGTAATAAACAAAACTTTATTCGTTAAACATTATATCATGAATAGCTGCTTTATAATAAAGATAATATTGTTATTAAAACATATTCTTTGTGACGCTTTTAATGTATTTTTAAGGAATTTCGTTGCGTATTTTATACAGGGAATAATAATTTAATTTTAATCAAACTACGAATTATTGTGTCATAGTTTTCAGCGACCAACACTTATATCAATATACAATATTAATATATTATTTGTCATACGAATTATTATATATGAAAAAGTTGCTCATTACCTTTTCTAAAAAGTAGGTTTCACTGTTTTGTTAAACTGCCAAACAGTTTAAATAACTTTAATGTATTAATAAAGTATTCAAAATTACTTTTTCTTATATTGAAGATATTTCAGAAATCCTCTTTCTTGAAGAATACTTATTTTATAATTTTAGCTTTTGAGTATTAATAAGAAAAATTATGAACTTAAGCTTTTATATTCATGTTTAATATACAAATTTATAATTGATATACTGAAGCTTATTAATCTGCTAAATATTAAAAACATTTCGTGAAAATAAATGTGAATGAAATATTTTTAATTTCATTAAATTTTATTTAATTGACGTTATATATTAAAATCAATTATATATCTAAATACAAAAATCATGATAACTTATTTGAAAATTTTCGTAATTTTTCTTGTTTTTAATTAGATGTACTTTAGTTCTTTATATCTTGTTAATTTATATTTTCTAAAATAAAAATTAACAAGAATTAAGGAAATCTAGTTGTTTTCTCTACATGTTTATATAATTTTCATAGGTAATGCTATTTTTAATTTTGCTATTTTGCTCCCATTAATACTTATTTTTGCTTCCATTTAAAAAATAGTGTACTTTTAAATAAATTTAATATAAAAAAAAAGAAAATTTAAGGTAAATAACTCATTAAAAATATTTTTTATCGTGTAAGCAAACAAGTATATTGATTTAATTTGACGTAATTTTTCAATTTAACTAGGCATTTGTTATTAAATTTCTTATATATTAAATATCCTATTATATTTTATAAATTTAAATTATATAAAACTTTCAATTATTCATCAATAATATGTTTTTAATAAGAATGATCTTTTTAAGATGCATTTAAAATTTATATTGATTTGCTACTTTGTTCTAATCTAGTTAACCTTTCGTTTAATAAATAATTACTCTAAAAATTTAATAAAATAACAATTTACTACTCTTTTAATATAATATTATTTATTTGCTTTGTGATCATTCAATACAACTAATCTTCAATTTCGTAATATCATTTAAGCATAATCGTATAATATTTTTAATTCCTATATTTACACCTATATTTTATTCACCTACTATATTTTTTAAATATATTAGTTGCCATTATAGTTTAAGAATAGTTTCACCATAATTTGCATCATTTTCAGTAAGAATTTTCAAAAGATTAGAATCTGAGTTAATCCTAATATTTATAAGCTTTTGACTTTATATAAAAGATTGAAATAATATTTCGAATTTTTATTCTTATATTATGCGCACATAATTTTGGTTAAATATTATTTAAATAGCTCATAGACAACAAATATTTAGGTAATAAATTTTGTTATGAATTTAAAACTCATTTTGTGGAACAATGTATGTATACAATAAACCTAATTGATAATAAATAAATAAATTTATTAATTTAAGAATCAAAAGTAAATTACAATTTAATATTATCTAAAACTATGAGGTAAGAAAATAAATTATTTATATATCCTTAACAAGTGCTATATTAGCTTTAAAAACCTATGTACTATTGTTGACAATGTTAACTTTAAAAAGTGAAAAATCTAAGATACATCAGAATATTAAACATTTTTAATCAAATCTGAAATAATAAATCGGTGTTAATTTGAAGTTGGTAGTTAAAATGTAGAAAAACATTTGTAAGAAATAATACCAACATGTAATTTCATTAAAATAAAAATATTTAAAAAAAAATAGGAATAAAATGTTTATTACATTATGCATTGTTTTTATGTGAGTATAACCTCAGAAATTTCAGAAAATCTGATTTATAATAAATTGTATAAGGCTTTGGAAACATTTATTTTATATTTTCTCTTTTATTAGATGCTTGGAAACTCATAGCTATTTTTTTTTATACTTTTCTTTGCATTTCGAGGCAGTTTTTCTAAAACTGAAAATAATTAAAAATACATAAGTTGCCGAAAATGCATTGTTTTTTTTATTATTATGAAATTTTTAGGAAAAATCCTCTTTTATCATTGCACAATTATGTAGTCTGCATGCATAGAAATGAATGTATAGTAAAGAATTCTTGTGTCTGATCTAGGAAGAATACTTGTTGGGAAGCACATGTCGGGGGGTTTAATTATATAGGCAAGCATACACAAATACATAAACTTTTAAAATATAAGCATGCAAATTTCATTCTAGTAAGTGTGCATTAATTATTGCAGATCAACATAATTTTAAAAATAAACTCAATAGTTCGTAGAATTATATAAATAATTTACAAAAATTTTGTAAAAGGTGTCAATTTGCAAATAACTCTTTTTGAAAGCTTCACCATGGACTAGTGGAAGAAACCGTTCTTTATAGCAAAAATTTCCTGGTTTGATCCCAGCCACAGCAACGGGAAATGGATCTTGCGTTTGCTTTCTACGTCCATATCTGTTGTGGTGGATTTTTGGGAGTTGTCCAAGTTTTCTCCATTGTGACACGTGAATATGGGCCACTATACATGAACCAATATATATGAACACTATATATCACGGATGGCAACTATGCAGTGGACATTAAAATATTTTTCAATAACTTTAGACCGTTAGGTAGTCCACATCACAGTAACAAAAATATCTACCTAAACAATGTGTGGGAGGCGATAAAAATTTTTGTTACCGAAACTTACGATTACTATCGTAATATAAGCAAAGATTTTTCAAATAATATACTTGAGTTCACAGTAACTGTATTTTACATAAGGCTATAATAATAATAATAATAAACGCTAATATGTTACATGAAGCAAAAAAAGTATTAGTTTATTATTAAAATTTTATATTTCCCCTTTTTTAAAAACTCCTCCCAAACTTTAATACACTAATGTAAAGTTTTTCAAGTCCTTAAATCATGCTTTAAAATTGTTTTTGTAAATAGTCTTCAGAATTCACAATGAATTTTATTTTTTGAATTAATGAATTTAAAAACAAATCCCCGAAGTAGTAATTTTAACAGTACGAATAAGAAAGAATCACTCGATGACAAAACTGGAGAACATTGTGCTTGTAGGGTCATATTTATTAAATGTTTGAAGGATAATTATTGAAGTTTGAGAAGTCACATTATCGTAGCACAAAATAATATTTCTCGCCTCATTTCAGTTCATTTCTGACGAACTCCTTCTCGCAAAAACTACAAAACATTTTTGATTGACTGTCTATTCTAACAATTAGGAATCCCTAATGAATAACATCATGACAATTCAAAGAAAACAGTCAACATTGTTGGATGACTTTGTAGTGTTTATTTCCGGTCTTGTTTCATCACTAAACCGTTATTTAATTTACTATTGAATTGATTCGGTATCATAAACATGAATCTAAGTTTCTTCATATGCAATAATGTGTTGTAAAAAAAATTATCTGCAGAAAATATCACAACCACTTAAACTATGCTTTTGTTTCTAATACAATTAAAAATTATTATATGAACACGAAATTCAATGCATCGCAGATTTAAATGTTCTTTTAAAATTAAATGACGTAAAATAAATGAAATATGAAGTTTATTTAAAAATGTTTCTTATTTTTAAACGACTACCATTGTATAATTATTCCCTGGCGTGACAGATATGTTGAATATCAGTTGAAGTGGATGGTCTACCAGATCACTGATTATCTTCACTGCATTCTCTGCCATATTTGAAATTTTTAACCAATAAAATACCATTATTTCTGGTAAATAACAGTCTTTATGAACTATTATCAGCATTTTAAATGTTTTTGTAACAGCAATTGCATAGCGAAAACAAAATTTAATTCATATTCCCTTCTTAATAACATTCACCATTTCCAAAAATCAATTGAAGGAAAATTTTTATCTCATTAAAAATTAACTTATTTTCATGTGATAAAACTAAATACCTTACTCGAATGATTATCAAATTTGTAAACTTTTCTTATTAATGTTCTGAGATAATTTCTCTATAATAGAATAGTTTTAACCCTCTGGATACTTTTTGATCTCAATAATATATTTGTGCAAAAACTTGGTTTTGTGATGAAACTAATATATTTTAATTTTGAATATTTTCATTGTTATAATTAAAGATTTAATATTAGGATATATATTTTCTAAGTTAAGTTAAAAAATGTTAATAATTTTATCTTGAAACTAGGATACAAATCCTCCTTAATAAAAAGAAATAAGCCCAAAAATTACAATGAAAATATAATTGTATAAATGTAATTTCATTGAAAATTATCAATTTGAAGAAATTATAAACTGGAAAATTTATTTTTTACCCCGCTTTTTAAGAGGATAGCAAAAATATAATCCTTCTTTTCTCAAAAAAATTTCCTAATATGTTTAATAAATAAATATTTTTAATGATTTGTTTTAATAATGATTTACTGTTGGAATAGACTCTTTACTTGAGACTTATATATAAATTTGAATTGAAGTCAAACAAAATGCTTCTTATATGATTAATTATTTAGTTAAAATTCGTCATTTTTTAATAGAATAGTTATATAGTTATATCTTTTTTTTTAAATGTAAAAAATATTTCAGCAGAATTAATATTTTTTGTTAAATGATTATTATTTTCAGAAATTTCTATGAGGTTTGTTCAAATAATAAGAAGTAAATTTTGCTACAATGCATAAGATCAAAATTTCTTGATTCACATTTTTGCTTTTTACTCTGCATGAAATACGTTATTCCAATAATAAGAATTACTATAGTTTAATGTGAGAACCCAATGAGAATATTTTTACATTTTTAACAATTTTTTTCCTCTTTTCAGGTATAAAACTCACAAGATTTCTTCCATGATTAATTTATTAAGGAAAGGAAGTTGATATAAAAACGGAACTGTGTATATCTTTAAAATTATATGCCAAATCGTATATTAATTTTATCTCCCGCCTTTTCGGAAATTAAAGAAAAATATGAGCGAAATGCTTCCTAAAATTTCAAAAACAAACATAGTCCATGAGAAGATACTCGCATGCAGCTCTTCATTAAACATCTTCCCTCGGAAACATTGTGGGA
>JAPDSC010093874.1:12645-25763 GCA_026290005.1 Latrodectus geometricus | reverse complement strand
GAAAATTTCAAACTATGTTTTAATCTAGAATATTTTAAAATACATATATTCAGCATAAATAAGTGCTTGTAAACTGCATTAACCTTTGATACAGTATTTTAGTTATCGTTTTTCCATAAAAACTATGATAAAAAATCCTCGTTTTATTTCATATTGAATTGCAATTCTATTATTTAAGTAATATTGGCATAATTATTTCTAAACTGAACAAAAATTACAAATAATAAGAGTAATGAAAACATTCGACAAGGAAAATTATAAACAAAAATAAAAAAAGATTATTAGAAAGAATCATGGTATATGGTTGGTACTAATCATTTGAGGTTGAATTTAAAAGGAAAGAGCTGGACAAACTATTTAGATGGAGAATTAAAATAGAAATATACAAGATACAAGATTATATTAATTTAAGTACTTCTAAACCGACATCTGAAGTTACTGGCATGTTGTAACCCTGGCAACGAAGCTACAGACATCTTGGCTAAAAGAGGTTGTTTCGAGTTGCCCAATGGGGACTACACACTAACTAACAAAACTTTTCGCTATAAAGAAAAAAGAAATTAGGCAAATCTGGCTCACCCCTCCCGCCCATTCTTGGTTTGGCAGTAAGCCCCCACGGGGTGCGTTGGATTTCGGGGGTGACAGACATGATCAAGCGGCCCTCTCCAGACATTAGAAGTGGGCATCTGAAATACATGATCTTCGACTCTGGGCTCAAAGTCTTTTCATTGTGCAATAAATGCAATCTGAAGTCGGCTTCCCCCGATCACATCCTGGAATGTTTGGGGTTCACTCTGGCGAATGTTCACGCAAATCCACTATTGGTGCTCGACTTTGCTAGGGTTCACGGTGTCATGGATATAATCCTGAGGCATTGGAAACAACAACAAATCTAACTTTGTTTATTGTGATATTGTCAATGACTTTGAATTCAGTTCAAACCATTGGATAATTCTCATCTCATTTGTAACAAATAATAGCATAGGAGAAATATATTCACAGATATTATAAGGTAAGTTTCTTTACTGGTTGAAATTTGAATTAGAGACTGAATTTAGATAAAAGATATATATTTTTGTAAAGAAATAAGTTTAATCGGTACGTTTAAATACGACATTGTATTTCTTAAAGCATATTCAACCGCTTGGTGTAAGTTTACTGCTGTATTTCTTCATCTTCATTTGAATTCACTGTATTACTTATATATGTAACACATGACTGTTAACTTGTTACGATTGTTGTGTTTGCACTTGTTAAGATTGTTGTATTTGCACTTGTTACGAATGTTGTGTTGTCGGAGAATCAAGTTCTTAATTATATTCTTTGTTTTTTTTTTTAGAATAAAGTGGTGAATGTAGACGATACAAAAGTTAAATTGCAGGTAAATATTAGTTATTTTACATATTTTTTTTCTATATTAATATATACGTTGCACAATATTTCATTTCCTGGAAAATATCATTCCATTATGTTCTTTCCAGTCTGTTCAAAGTAGTATGATTA
Source organism: Latrodectus geometricus (assembly GCA_026290005.1). NCBI lineage: Eukaryota > Metazoa > Arthropoda > Arachnida > Araneae > Theridiidae > Latrodectus > Latrodectus geometricus. Next base: position 24,260 of record JAPDSC010093874.1, on the reverse strand, counting down.
TACGTTTGTATTAAGTTGGGAAAAAGAAATCCATTAATTTTTTACCAACTTTATGTAACTTGTCTCAGATATGCTTAGCATAAAAGATTTAAAACTGTCGATCTTTAGATTCTAAGAGATGCTAACAGACGTCAGCTTTGATGAGTTTTTTTATTTTATAAGCAATTTTGATGACGATAATCCCGTGTGAGGTGCATCTTTAACATCAAATATACCTGAACTGAATCGACTGTACCAAAATTGCACGTATTTGGTTGTTACATTATCACAGTTAACATAAGTCACAATTTCCATCACCAAGCATGTATTTTCACATTTATCAAAGAATAAACTCTTCTAAATTTTTTCTTTGTTGAATTCCATTTTTAAGGCTCTTTAACTCATAAATGAATGGCCAAATTAAAAAAGAATGTTTAATGCGAAATGTCCTCTTTTCAACGAGCATAAATCTGAGATTGCTTGATCAATATTACATCAATCTCTGCAGCTTTTTAAAGAAAAAAATAATGGATTACTTTTCCCCATATTAATATTGAAAATAAATAAGTTTAAAAATATAAAATTTTCTTCTGACATATAACTTTCTGGTTGCTCTCTTTAATGTTTTATTTAAAATATCAAAATCAAAGTCAATCATATTTTTAAATCTTGCTATCATAAAATTTGGTTATTACAATATTAATGTATGAAAAACAAAGCTAAATTATGAACTTACTTTGACTCAAGCAATGTTTTAGAATAATAAGGAAAATGTTAGACACATTTAGAAAAACACAAGTGGAAAAAACAAAGTATAAAGAAATTTGCTACTTCTATACGTTTAGTTTTAGATAGTTGAAAATGTCACTGAAAAAGCCTTAAAATGACTAAAATGATGATCTATCATGAAATATAGAAAGCAAATTTGAATCAAGTAATTAACAAATAGCTTAGTATTATTAGTTATATATAAATATATAAATATGTTAATGTATCTAGCACCTCTCTGAGTTATAGATATTTATTTTCCCAGTGTTATTCCAATGCTACTCAAATTATTAAAATTCTGCTATCCTTTAAAACTTTATATATTTAACTATTAATTGTTTATCTACTAACAAACAAAATAAAACAACTAACAAGCTCCATAAGACTGTCACGAAAAATCATCTTTATACAATACTATTTTTCTTATATATTTGTTTAAATGAAAAAATATGACAACCTCAATATATTTTCCGGTGAAAATGTGCTTTAGGTCCCCTACTCTGCCAACTTGGCGAAAGTGTGCTGTGGGTAACGTACTTGGCGTGTTTTCAAAAACTCTGTTGCCATGGAGTACGATTTTTAACAATTTTCAAGAGCAATTAGCAACCAATGAAAATGACCAATTTTTCAAACTGAAACTAATTAACGACCAATGGAAATGCTAAAAGAAAAAAAAACAATTAATGAGATTGCGCGAAAAAGCGCTTCAAATTACTTCCTCCGGAGGTTGCCATAAAGAGCTAATTAGGGATAAAAAATTCCGGTTTACCCCACTTGGTGCATTTATCGCCAAGTTGGCAGAGTAGGGGACCTAAAGCGCAGATTTAACGTATTTTCCGATATATTTAACTTTAAAAGAGATATAATATTTTACTCGTTGCAATGGTGACTGCTTTAAATTATTTAGTAATCGAAAATTAATTCACATCTAAGAAATTTGGTTGCCAGAAAATTAGTTTTTTGACCATATATAAATACTGTTTTGTAAAACTTAGATGATTTTGATGAAATATACTTCAATAAAACTGTTTTTAGTTCGAATCATTGGATAACATGATTACTAAGATTGATTCTGTAAGCTTAGATAGAGCTATTGAAACAAATGCTTAAAAAAGAAAATATTGTTTAAAACAATTCATTATTTAATGATAAAGTTTTGATATGTTAAAAATAACTTTAAATTACTTCTATTATATTTATGAAAATTTCATTATATGGAATTAGTTTTTTTGTTGAATGCATCATATTTCAAATAATTAAAATATATAATAATTGCATCAATTATGTTGTTTCTTTTGATTATAAAAATGTCTTAATTATTGTTTGCTTTCCTTTAATAATAAAAATATTTCCTTTGTTGATAAAAATGTTCTTTTTTAGATATGGGATACAGCTGGACAGGAACGATTCCGCAGTGTAACGCATGCTTATTATAGAGATGCCCATGGTTAGTATATTTTGTTATCATTCTTCCATAATTTTTTATTACTTTTATTTTAATAAATAATATATTGTATGAATTTTTGACAATAACATTGCATCTATTTTCTCCCTTGTTTAATCTGGTATTTAACCAGAAGAGAAAATACATGTAACATGATTTGATATTATTGAATTATCATGCAATTTCGCAAGAGTCCTGACTGTTTCATCGATCATCTTCTTTAAACAAATCAATCACATTCTTTAAACAAATCAATAATCTTCTTTAAACTAAGTATCTCCAATCACTTGATAGCAATAGAGAAGGGATTTTCAATATGGGGGATATAAAAGTTTTTTTGAAGGAATTACAAATTTTTGATTGTAAAGACTATATGAGACTTTGATTACATTGCTTATTATCAATTTCAAAAAGAGTCTGAATATTGGTAATAAAATTCAGATACTTTATATACAACTACAATTTATCACTTAGTTGAATAATATCTCATGTAAATTCTAAAGATTGCTGCACTAATGTTATAATAACAAATGCATATGTTCTAACCAACCATGGAAAACAAGTCCTCGACAATTCTCACTTTCAAGTTATTCCGCTGCTGAACTTTAACAAACGGTAAATTGTTATGATGAACGCGACCAGCTATATTTTTAAAATCTCTCCTTGGTGGAAATATATTCAGGTATCAAGAAAATCTTATAACAACCTTATACTAGTATATGCTACACCCACTGCAAGAGCACGGCTTCTTTGTCCACATACAAGACCTGAGAGAAATTTGAAATGTTACGCTTTCAAAATAAGCTGATCCTCATTACATTGTATTTATGTTGGAGGTGAAGAAATAACCTCAATACTGTACTTCTTTAGGTATAGTTAGAATTACAAATATCCTTTCTGTTTGAGATAATAAATATCGGAACAATTCATATCTATTCATTCGATAAATTATTTCATGCAACAGTATATATATGAATGGTTTTTGCACAAATTATTGTTATTTGTCGATACATATTTTGTACTTAAATAATCCTCATCAGATAAGTAGAAGTGCATATTTGGTCTCACCATCCTAGTAAAGTAACCTTTCAAGTAGCTTCTAATTTACTTGATGAATCTACTATGAAAATCATTTCAATCAGAAACTTTGTTGTCTGTATATTGTCACTTCTAGTAGATGCATCCTTTTTACAATTTAATTAAAGGGAATCGTAAGATTATGAATATATCAGAATATATGCTACTAAACTATTATGAATTTTGGACCCTGAATAATTTTTCTTAGTTTCCCATGTATTGATTTATAAAAATAAGTAATTTATTGATTTTTATGTTTTATTTTAGCTTTATTTTGTGAAAGGTCTATTTTCAATACTTTAGTAATGAAATTGATGTGTTGATACTTTTATACTGCAAAATTAAAAAATATATAAATTTATCTTTATCACTAAACATCTCCATAATAATTATGAGAACTACAGCAATTTACATGCTTATCATACATCCATCTCTAACACCTTAAGTTATTTTCCTTCTAAATACATTTAAGAACATTTATTATTTATTTTTTTTTTGGGGGGGGGGTTTAATAAAATTACATTTGATGTCTAATTTTGAAAATGATGATGTAATGTAATACTGAAATTTAAAGCAATAATAATAATTAAACATACAATCAGCAATTAAATGACCAACTATGAATGTCTGTAAGAGAAAGTGAAGCAATATAAATATACAAAAGTAAAATAATTAATTGAAACTACATTTATTTAGAAATGCTCAACAAATGTTAATGTACTTCAGGAACTTAATGTAATACTTAATTTAACATTTTGTAAGTATCTTTAAAAGAATAATCAGATATGATATTTTGATAAGTAATCATTGTTTCGTATTTGCAAAAAGAGCATTGCTTTCCTAAATATGATTCAGCTTATAAATATCATCCTGGTATTAAGCAGTCCAAATCTGTTTTTAACGTCATTGCCTTTTGCCTCAAGGAAAGAACTGTTGTTATTATGGCTTATCCTCCATCTGTCTGACGAAATCAGATAAGATTAATTAAACCCTTGAACCTAAGAAAACCAAGGACAAGAAGAGGGGAACAAGCATATGCCCTTTCTTTGCTTCATGAATAGTAGACCCTACTCGAGGGTCGTAAAAGAAGGATCTCGGGAATTTCTGGAATCCAAATGTGCAAACACAAAGTAGAAATTCAAGTTTGACTTTCAATTTTTCAACATGTCTTCTGGACATGACACAACATTCCAAAATTTGTTTCCTTGGTAAAAGGTTAAGATGAGCCTCAACTATAAATTGCTCCCAAAAACGGCACGCATGCTTAGCATTATGATTATTATTTTCTTACTTTGAAAGCTTAAGTGCATGATAAAAAAATAAACTTTTTAATTTTAACCAAAATTTATCATTAAATTGTATAGCATGCATTACTTATACAGCAAAAATATTCATGTCATTCATACATTCTTATTTTGCTCAACGAAATTGCTATAGGGAACTATTATTCTGTCATACTACAAACATATTTTACAGTCAATAGTGGTATTTTTGATAATGTGCAATTAATTAACCGTTTGATTGTTATCTTTAATTCGCTACTCTTACGAATTAAAGATACTGTAACTCCTTTTAATATCTCATAAATCTTAATCTTGTTAGAGTTTGTATCTTTTTTACAGAGCATAATGCTTATATTTTTAAAGAATAAGCTTAGTGATATATTCTCAAAAAATAATTTTGAATATTTGGAAAAAAAATAGAGTTGTTTTAAAGAATTCCAAATAATATTTATTCATGTGAGTAAACGCATAGAATGCTTTTTTCTTGTGTAATAAATATATTTGTAAAGCTAAAATCTTTCATTTTTTTTTATCATATTCTAAAAACTTTTCTGTTGGCCAAAAATAACTTGGTTGGTTCGTTGGCTATTTTTTCTTCAACGGATTGTGACATTTATGATAACCCAAGAGGTAGGATTTTTGATGTTATTTCTGAAGATCTTGGATGCCTACTGATGTAAAAGATAAAGATCAAAAGTCAGCTTTTTATGTATTTAGATATAAGCTACGTTATCAACAAATCTATTGAGTGTTGCTTTTGAATGGGGAAAATATAAAAATGGTTTTACAGCTGTTTTCTTAAAATATTTTAACTGTAAGTAATAAAACTTTTAAAAAGCAAAGTTCTGTGTGTGCATGCAACTTTAAACCTTAATTTGAATATTAATTTCTATGTCAAGCAACAATTTAGAAGTCAGAGAGAGAATTTCTTAACTTCTTCGATTCTGTCATTTCAATTAAACTGGTTTTATTACTTGACTCCAAGAAAGGAGAATATATCGAAGTTCATCTGTACATTTAATTACAGCTTATGAGAATGCAGACCTTCTGGAAATTGTAAATTATACTCTGGGATCTTTATATAAAAAAAAATGAATTTGACATTCGAAATGAAATTACCTTTCCTATTGATCTCAGTCATTAAGGAGAAGAGTTGGCGTGCGTTTCTGTAATTTAGCACACGGAATCTAAAACAAATGAAATATCGTTTTCCGCCAGATTGACATTTGTCTACTTAAAACTTTATTGCGTCTGACTAGAGTTAGAAACCAATCAAGTTACTCTTCCTTTTATAATGAGAAATGCATTACTAGTTTGAAGATATCTAATTCCTACATAATTCGTATAAATGGGCCTGTCATGTTACCGTGTTAATAATTAGTGTTATTTTCTCAGTTTATTTCAGACTTATTGAATTACGGTATAAATATAATTTATGGACTAAAATCTATAATAAGCAATGGAATAGTTATATAGAGCTATTGAAATAGCCTTATACGCCTGCATAACGTCATATTTAATTATCTTTAATTTTATAATATATATTTAATAACATTTACCTCATTTAATCTGTTTATAATCAAGTATGAATATAATTTTACTAACCAACAAAAATTTGTTTTTCCTGCATTACTACTAACTTTCTCCTTTTTTGACCAATCAAATGCTTTTTGTTTTCCTTTTTTAAATAGACGAGTGAACTGACATAAAACTTTGTGATTTAATTGTGAGGAAAAATGAAGAAGAAAAGATAAACAGCTCGGCGTTAAATACACATAATCATTACTTAATAGTTTGTTTTTCCTGAATCATTATCAAAGAGATTTGCTTTTTTTGACCAATCAAATCCTTCGTATTTTTCTCTCTACGAATGAAATGTAGTTAAAAAGGAAATCAGCCATTAAGCTAGAATAGTTCATCCAGCATATTATTTACCTTCTTTATCTATCAATTTTTCCTTCTTTAATCTCAAACACTTTTATTTGCGTTTGTTACAGTAAAGAAAAACACCTTAACACTACATGAAATTCATATAATTCATAAAGGATTAAACTCTAACTTACAATGATTGTAATTGATAATGACTTTGAAGATTAATGGAAAAGTTATTCAATAACGTGTATAATCCAAATTTTATAAAAAATAAATATAAACTAGTATATAGAATATATTTTATATAGATATATTTTTATGTGCTTGAATTACAAAGTCAAGTATATTCCAAAATATTGGTTTTAACTCTTAAAATCAAATATTTTAGTAGTTTTGAAATTTAAAACAAAGATATGCACTTCAATTAATATCCTATTATTAGTTGGGAAATATGAATATGTTACCGTTAAAGTATATAATGCATTTATTTAATAGAATACCTAATTATTCCGTGAAATAACTGATCGTGTCCGTTAAAGTGTGTAATATGTTAATAATTTGACACTTTAACTAGTTATTTTATGAAATAACTAGGTCTTTTATAATTTAACTAATGAGAGACAGTTAAAGCATAAAAAAAATCTATCTAAAATGAAATAACTAGGTATTCTAAAAATAAACTAATGATAGACAATGAAAATGAAAAAGAAGCAATTTATAAAGCGTATAAATGGTATTTATGGAAGCATACCATAAAATCATTTGTAACAACATGAATTACTAAAATGACACTTGGAGTTACAAAAAACATTATTTCTAAAACAAAAGTATTTTTGTTTTGACACACTGGGTTTTACATGAACATTTTTTAAATCCCTGAACTTTAAACTGTGGTAACCGACCTTATACTAAAAAGCGAGGTATATCATATAGATTATTTTATACTTTAACGAGCTGCCGATCGTTATTCTATGAAGAGTTTTACACTTTAACGGACACTATCCGTTATTTTATAAAATACCTAGTTGTTTCATGAAATAACTGCATTATATACTTTAACGGTAACAAATATATTTGTCTTCTGTCTTAGTGGCAAGCTCCATGCTAATAGTGAATGCGCAGCTTTTTTTTCCCCCACATCTTAGGTATTTAGCTTTACCATGAGGGTGGACTTTTATGATAACAGTAAATTCACTTAAAACTGTAGGTTATGGTCTCATTATACCTAATTCGAGTATGATAACCACTTTTCAGAGAATCAAATAAAATTTGTCTGTGTGCTATCGCACAGATGTTTTTCTTCTAACTTTGAATTTTTTTAAAGTATTTCCCACCACCTCGATTTCTATTTTAAGAAATATTCTAAGAAATTCTAAGAAGCATTTTAATGACAATGATAACAAAAATGATGATGATGATGATAGCAAAAATACCACTTTGGACTCAGTTTCACTTCATTTCTCTATATTAATTTCTAAATTCAAAATACATTGTTTCATGCCCGTAAAAGTTATTTGATTCCATCAATACTTACTCTAAAGATTTTATAATTTTCATAAAATTATTTAATGAACTTCTATAAATATCATAGCAATTTCGTAGTAAAAAAAAAAGTTATAACAAAATATAAATAAAACTAATTCACCGATAAATGTCGTTAAACTATTTTTATACAAAAGTGTTGCCTTTTTAATCAAAACTATATATCCACTTGGCTTAGAGTTCAGTATTATACTTTGCATATTTTGTCAAGATGTGCGCATAATTAAATAAATATTAAGATTCTTATTGTAAAAGAATTATAAAAAATAGGATTAGATGATAAAAATATGCATTCATAAACTTTGAAACAAAGTATGCGAACTTTAATCAAGTTAGGAATGCAAATGGTTTGAATATTTTGTTTCTATTGGACTATTATACATTTTATGTTTATTTTTTCCATTTTAACAAAGAAACTATTTACAAGGTAACATTATATTAGCATACATTATTTTATTACCACTTTGAAATTTATTTTATGGCGTTGATTAAATTTTGCTAAAATAAAATTTTTCTTTCATTCTTCTAGTCGTTTATTCTCATAATACAATAACACTGAATTTTAATTAAGATGTAACTTTTATGCTTTGTGTAATTTTTAATTACGAAAGCAAACATGTGTAGTTAAAAGTATTATTATTGTGTTAAGGTAACTGAAAAATAATTGGTGCAAAGTAATTCTGAGTATGAGAAAATTTATTGTATGATTAAAAAAATTAATAATTATTAATGTATTATCAATGTAGATCAACTTGTTGTAAAAATGAAATTTTAACATTTTAAATTAATACGGTGCTATTTTGAATAGTAATTTTTTTACAAATATTGACTGTCAGAAATTAAGATAATTACTTTAGATTCAATTTTAGTCAAATAACTTATGTGAAATGCTTCAATACAATTCATTTCAAATGTAAATTTTTTCTTACGAAAAGATTTGTACTTGAAATTTCAAGCTATTTGTCTAAAATCTCTGCTAAATTTAATAAATCGGAAAAATCTGAAAATAAAAAATGAATAAGTTTAAATTATAAATAAGAGTGATTATGTTACTTGGAAAAAAGGAATATTTTAATTTTTTAATGAATGCTATTTCCGTAAATTTTCTTTTCAGAAAATAAAATAATAATGATCAATTTGTTAATTTTTTGTAGCTCTACTACTTTTGTATGACGTGACGAATAAATCAAGTTTTGACAACACAAGAGTAAGTAGTTAATTTCTTTTGAGTCCTTAATTAATTAACTTATTAACTTTTTTAAATGTCTCAAATACAAAAAACACTTAAAGAGTGAAGGAACATTTAATTAAATATTAAGAATTGCTTTTTTAATTTCATTTGACATTCGTAATTTTTTTGAATAATCCGTTAATATATGCATGTAAATTTAATATTTACTTGATAGTAAAATATAGTACAGTAATTTTTTTAAAAAAAATTTTTCTAGTTAAAATCTGTAAAAATAAAAAATGTCTTTAATAATAATTTAACTGAATAATTGTATATTGAATTAAATTTTCCAAATCTATTTTAAGAAGCTTTGTATATATTTACAAGTGAGTATTCAACACAAAAATCACCTGCTCATTTTATTTTATCTTGAATGAAAGGTTTATATTTACATTTAACAAATGCATAACAAAAACATTTAAGTTAATTAATAACAATTATGCTTTAGATCTGGATACCAATAAAGAAATTTGCTTTATTGATATCTAGATATTATATATGAAGCGAATAGTGGCATAGATATACATCCATTTTTCTTACTTAAATAAATTTTTATAAAAAAACTCAAAGCTGTAGAATACTTCTATATATATTTTATTGTTAAGGTATGAAAAAGATGAAGTATTAACCCTGTACTAATTCATTTAGCCTTTCTTGGCTGTAATTGCTCTCTGGAAGTAGATATTTATTTTGGTTAGGTATTAATTTCAAATTATAGGTCCTAGTCTAATCGTGTGTTGTGGATCACGTACAAAATATTATTTTGATTTGACAAACTAATTATTAATCAGGAAATAGATAAAAATTATTAATCTTTATATGAATTTTAAGTATCTAATTTTTTCTATAGTATCCGAGGAATAAAGGTCTATTTAAATGAAATACTCCTAACAACTGTAAAAATGTTTAAAATTCCAGTTTTCTCCTAAGCATTTCGTATGCAAGTTAAAATAGAATTAAAGCAATGATTTATGTTCTTAAACAATTTTATTCGGAACAATTTAATGGAAATCGTGTAATTTTTTACCAATTTATTTAAATTGTACTTTTGATGCATTCATTATTCAATAACTATTTTTCTAAGTATAAGTAATCTAATTTTTGTTTACTTTTACATATTTGCTTCATGCTTTAAAATATTTTATGATTTCTAATTCATACCATATTAGCAAAAGAATTCAAAATATATTTCCTTTGTGCAAATGATATTTGTTGAAATTAATGTATTAAATCATTCAAATAAATAAGTAGTTTTCATTTGCTTTTTATGGAAAATAAAGATAATGGAAAGTCTCATATGAATGCTACTAATAATCAGCTCTATAGAAGTTTTAGATTTGGGTTAAATTTATCAAAGATTATTAAATCCTCTTAACATTCTCTTGAATTTATTGAAGAACACAGTCTTTAATAAAAATATATCACTGCATATTTTCATATACAATTAAAAAATGTGATTGTAAGACGTACACGCTAGATAACCTAGAGTGATTTCTGCTTTGGAAATACTTCATTGCACTAACTAGAAAAAATCTTGAAATTGAAAAAATTACAAATTACAGATTGAAAAATGATGACTTAAAAGTTGGAAACTGTATTAAGCACATATTACTCACTTAGTGAAATTCATCTTCTAATATTTCTCATCATGTACATCTTCAATATTTATTTGAAGTAATTCTAATTTCGTGTTAATTATTAAAAAAAAACATAAGTTTTAACCTCTGAAATTAAATATTGGCATCGAAATCTAAGCCCTCAAATAATATAAGTCCCAGATTGACATGCGTTTTTGTGTTGAACCTAGATGAGAAAATAAAACCATTAACATGGTTATAACTTTAGAAAATGTACCCTTCCCTGATGTTTTATATTTTTCCAGAAAAATATATTCGTTTTACATTAACTGATAATTTATTGTTACTTTAACTTAGAAAAAATATTTCACAAAGTTACGATGTGATTAAACAGAAAGCAGAAATGAACGCAAAATATTTTTACTGTGCAATAATGTGGGATTTTATTGACTTCAAAATTACGTCAACTACGAATGATTAAAACAATACCTTATGCGATTGTCATGAAAGAGTAAATCCTGATTTTTCATTACTAAATGTGCTCTTTTTATTTATGGCTATAGGCGTGGCTTGGGGAAATAAATGAATATGCCCAAGATGATGTAGTGATAATGTTAATTGGAAATAAATGTGATTCTACCACTGATCGCCAAGTCATGTACGAAGATGGAGAAAGGTTAGCCAAAGTAAGCTCTTTTCGAACTCAGTATCCAGCCAAATTAACCTCATACATTGCCTTCAGTTCTATATTAGTTTGTATTTTTGCAGAAGATGTTTACTTTAATCGGTTTTGCAAATATATATATATATATATATATATATATATATATATATATATATAT
>JAPDSC010093874.1:0-12635 GCA_026290005.1 Latrodectus geometricus | reverse complement strand
ATATATATATATATATATATATATATATATATATATATATATATATGGAAAACCGATAATAATTATTTTATAACCAATAAAGTTAAATATATATATACATATTAATAATTGATGATTGCCTAATATTTGAAACAGATACAACAAAAAGCCAATAGACAAACTATTTGAATATAGCAAACATATAACCACAATAGACAATGTGAAATTTATAATTTGAATTATTTAAACAATAAATATAAAGAAAAAATACAGTGTAAATCGAATTAAATACCAATAACCATGTTGGTATTTCATTCTATTCATTGAATATTCTTACATTTTTCTTTTTATTCTGTGTTTACTTAAAAAATTCAAATTTTAAATTTCACATTGAAACAACTTTGCTATTTGTATATTTAACTGGTATTTTCTATTTGTTTTATTGTATCTATTTTAAATATTAAACAATTTTCTATTATTTATGTTACGATAATTCTATTTAAGCTGCTTTCGATCTGACTATTGTCAAACTTATAATTTTTGTATTTATTTATTTCGCATGATGCTTATGTGATATTTCTTATTAGGCTTTTTTATATTTAAATATATTCCTGTATACAGCGTTTTTACATCATTAGAATTTAAAAAATGTGTTGATTCAGTTTTATATGCATTATCAAATTGCATCAGCATCATAGTCAGCATTATATTAGGTTGGGGAAAAAGAAATCCATTATTTTCACTTGAACTTTATGTAACTTCTTTTGGATTCGCTTTGTAGAAAGGTTTAAAACAGTTTTCATGTAGATTTTTAGGTCTTACGCGTTACTACTGCTGACTTGCGGTCAACTTCGACCATTTTTGATATTTTACAGACATTTTCGACGATGCTGTATCCACATGCGAGGTGCATCTCTAACATCAAAAATACCCGAACGGAATCGACGAAACAAAAATTGTACGTTACTGGTTGTTACAGTCTTATATAGGACGATAAACACCTTTCGCAATTTTAGCCACCTGGCAATTTTTTTCGCCGTTACAAGAGAAAAACGAAAATGTTTCGAATTTTCTGTTTGTTGTCTTCCATTTTTAAAACCTTGTACTCGTAACTGAATTAATCAAACAAAAAACCTCAAGAGGATATTTTAGTGTCAAATGTCACCTTTCCAACGAGCATAAATCTGAAATTGTTTGATAGATATCTCACGAGATATCGATCACTACAGACGTCTACCGAAAAAATAATGGATTACTTTTTCCCTAACCTAATATAACAAGTTAAAAAATAAATGATTTTATCGGTTGAAAATTTTCCCTTTAAAATATGGAAACTAGAATACTTTATTTAAAATGTAGAAAATATTATATTTGCTTACAGTAATATAAGAGGAAATTGTTAAAATTGGAAAAACTATTCAAATATAATTGCCATCTTGCATTTAGTGAACTATAAATATATAGTTGAGATACCAAAAAGCAAATCTATAGTATTTGAACATACTCTTTATCTTGCTTTCGAGAAGATCTTTTTATTTGTAATGAAACATATTCGATTTTCAAGGAGAGAAACCCCTGAAAATTTCTAAAATGATTCCCCAACAGACGTGCAAAAAGTAAAAGTGCAATGTTCCTCTTTTATTATTCAGATATGGCTAATATAAGAAAGATATTATTTTACAATAGCCCTAACAATATCATTCCTAAGAATTGTTGGCTTTTAAATGTCTAGATATTCTAATAATCTACAAAAAAGTGAAGGATTTCCAATTTTGTTACCGAATCTGATTCAAACTTAGAATAGTTTCTCTGATCTTATATCTCTCAAGAACATTCATAATTTGTGCTGTTCAATAATATTAATAAAAGTTATATTTAACATTGCATCTAAATCCTTAGAATTGCTTGAGTTATCTGCCAATTTCAAACTTAAGCTTAAGTAATTATTTTTAAATTATCTGCAGTTTATACCTACCAAATGACATTTGAGTGACCTTTAGTTTAATAGTTCGTGTATTCGATTTCCACACTGGGTGTTGATGTTTATTGTGTTTCTGGATTTCTTTTAAGCTAAAAGTCTAGATCGATATAGCCTACGTATAAAAAAAATTGACCGTTGAGCGACAAATAAACCATACAACCTGTAGTTTATCTTGTATAACTTTAAACGTGTTAAGGCTTAAAGTTGTACAAGATAAACAACTTTAAACAGTTTTTCTGTTCCTTAAAACGATTTTTTTTTAAAGGAACAGAAAAACCGTTTAAAGTTGTTTATCTTGCTAACGGTTTTTCTGTTTATAATTTTGCATAATTAATCAAATTAACTAATTATTCTTTTCTGTGGTTAATGTATTAATTTAGTCATTGTCCGTATATGTTAGAATTCCTACAGATTTCAGGTAGGTTTTCTATCTTTATATGAATTAATAAGAAAACTTCTTAAGGAAAATAAAATAAGTTCCTAAATTGAAATTTAATTGTGACATCGAATAAGCAGTAAAATTTAGAAAAGGAAATTTAAAAAATATTGCTTATATAACTTGAAAGGATGCAAAGAGTTGATTTCTAAGTGAGCAAAACTTTAATTATAAGTTGGTTATTTTAATAATGTTTTAAAATTTGATATAAGAAATTACCAAATAAATCACTAGATGATACAATCTAATTATCATTTAGTAATGTGTGATTAACGTTCACACTATTATTTTAAAAGTTTTAGGAAAATTCTATTTCTTTATATAACTATAACAATAAAACTATCACTATAACTATGCAAAACTAGTACTACCATTACCACTAAAATGAATTGCGAGACTTCCCCAGCTAAGTGGTATGATATATAGAATTTCCATACGATATTTCCATCAAGCTTCGATAGATTAATATTCTATAAAGGTAATCCAAAGAATAATTTAATTACTTTTAACCAAATGGTTTATTAAATAGAATCTTTATGCCTTACTTTAACTAAGCAATTTTGTTCTATATAGAAGGAAAATTTTCTCATTAAAATTAGAATTGAACTGTGAATATTTATTAACTGAATATTTATTATCTATTAACTTAAAGTTTAAGTATTTTAAGCGTATATGAGTTTATCACAAAATATAATCATTATGCTACAAGAGTTTTAATCTTTAAAATATTTCATTCATGATTTCAAATTGTCTTTTTTTTATAAAATGCTTCAGCATTTTGTTTACAAATTTAGATTGCATTTGCTGCTATGCATAAAAACATACAACAAAAATAAATGTGACTGATTATTACAGAAGTGTTACTAAATAACTTGTTATTAAATAACTTTTGTTTCATACATTTTTTCTATTGCAGGAATATGGAGTAGCCTTCATGGAGACTAGTGCCAAAACAGGTACCAATGTTGAACTCGCTTTCATGGCCGTAGCTAGGTAAGACTTATAAGTTAGAATAATTTTATCTTTATTCTTATCTTATCTTTATTCCTTGTTATACAAAATTTTCAACAGATATTCGAAATCTTTAGTACATGTTTAAATCGCTAAATATTTTTATAATAAACAATGTTTAAATATTTTGAGTACACCATCAAAATGCTACGTTATTTCGCAATCTTTTGTCTTCAAGTAGTGAACTTCAACATTCTAATTTTTAAAAAACATTATTTTCTGTCCTTGAAGTTTTAGAATTCATTAAATCGTACCAATGATTTTCATGATAACATAGTAAATAATTAGTTTAAATTATATTTTATCTTCTTTGAATATATTGTTGATTATGATATAGAAAAATTTATGTGTATATGTGTCACATCTTTTTAATATAATACTGTGATAAATTTTAGGGTTAAATTTAGTGAAAGAAATTATTATCATTGCTTTAATACCCTAAAAAGTATTATATTACTATATAGCCCTAATTAATCATAATGTCTAATCACACACTGTTCATTATTACCATTTCATTTTAACTAACTCTTAAACTTTATATAATTTTCATTTGTTTCTCAAAATTGACACAACTTGAGAGTATATTAATTTTTTAAGATGCTAATTTATGTCTGACAGCCATATACTATCCTTGTATATATAGGTGATATATAAAGTCTAGTAATTATTATGTTATAAATAGAGACTATAGAGTCTTTTGTTTCAAGTCATTTACAAAACTTTATGCTTTGAAATATTACCTGAAATTTCTCATGACGGAATTTGAAATTTATTGTTAAGTTGATTATTTTAAGGTTTGAAGTTCTGATATGGCTATTTGGCTTGCAATCTTTCTGTACAATTAAGATAGCTTTTAATGAAGATATACTTTTATAAACTTTTCGTCAAAACTGACTTCTCTGTTTTGTTTCTATACAGAATACCAAGTAAATTACTTTTATCATATCAGCTATAGCTTTATTAATATTTTGTGATGTTTATATTTTTGAAGAGCCATGGATCTTTATACAGACTTAAATATGCCTTCTATTGATAATTCAATTTTTACATATTTATTACAAGAAAAGACCACATAGGAACATTATGCTATAGATTTATTATAAAATTATTTGTCAGAAAAAGGACGATGATTCAATCAAGCTTCAATTTATTGACTTTGTATAGAATTCTTTAATATTGTGTAAATTTTTGTATTATAATGTGTTGATTATTTTCCCATAAATATGGGTTATTCAAAAGAGATATAGGAATGATAAGTGATGTGCTTAATTAATTCAGCTTCATATCTATTAAAATTTTTTGAGGATCACTTTCAAAAATGTTCCCAAATTTCTCATGCAGCACAATTAATAAAACAATAAACATTTGTTTTTGTTTTATATTTCAAATATACTCTAAGTTTTAATTTTTTATAAGTATATATTTAATATAAATTTTTATTTTAAAGTATTTCACAACTTGTTTTAAAATTAAACTAATTTAAATAAATTGTAATTGAACTTGATTACTTGTGATGCTAATTACATAAAACGCTGTTTAAAATGTTTATTTCATATGTATTTGAAGTGAACACATGAGGATATATACTAAATACCTATGCGTATGTTGATAAATTATTTATTTATTTTGCCGTTCATTTTAAAATAGATTTACAGTATAATATCAAATGCAAATTTTGATATATTTAAAGTTATTTAATCGTTCTTTTAATTTACTGAGTAAGCAATTAAAGCCTAACAAAATTTTCTAAGATGCTTTTGATTTTTAGCATAATCCAATAACATAGTATTCATAAAAAAATTAATTTAACTATAAATCGCTGTATTAACATAATTTTCAACAATGCATACTCATAGTTTACAATATATATTACTAACGACTTTCATTTTCTATTTTCTAACTTCCCTTTCATTTTCGAACAGTGCATTTAGTTCTTCAACACAGAAGAATTTCGTCTCAATAAGAGACAATATATAACGACATTTTTACCTACTATATTATTTTACTCCTCTAGTTTAGTTATAAAAGGCCACATAACTACTGGATATTATTACTTTGTTTCTTAAATTATAAATTATCGCAAGATTTTATTACCGCAGTAAATTAAATTATAAAGTTCAAATTCTATCTATCAATTTTAGGAATAACTATATTATTAGATAAAAACAGTTAATGTGTGTGTGATTTCTTTAAGAAGGCTTTGGTGTTTTTCATTTCAATCAAACAACATTGTTTTCAAAATTAACTAATTTTTCTAAAAGGTTTTTAATTTCCTACATTATTAAAACTTATTCTTAATATAATGGTCTCAAATTGGATTAATTTTTTACTTATTTTTTTCTAAATATATTTTCCTCTATTTATGTGTAATGCCCTAATTTATGTTTGCAACATTATGTAGAAGAATTTTACCTCGCTAAGCAACTAAGAGGCTTTACAAGATGTTTCTGTTTTCTTTATTAATTTAATCCTCTAGTTTAATTAAGGAATGTCAGATTCCAGCTGTGTAGAAAGTATTATCAATCGGTTCATAAAATCCTGAATAGTCTTTGTTTTTTTATCTCTGAATTCTCTTTCCATTGAATAATAACACCCATCATTGGTCTTCAATATAGATACTATTATTTTCAAATAAGCAAATGAGACATTTTATGCCATTACTCAAACACGTCTGAAATCTTTAGTTGTGTGTCTTTTGAAATATTATTTTTATTGAATTATATTTTTAAACTACCAATAGGAGATGAATCTATCTTAAATGAATTATATTTATGCTATCAAAAATAAATAATCTTTCCAGAAATATATATTCATTTATGCTGTTTTGGCTAAACGGAATAAGATCTTCTAAGTATGACTTATTGCATAACTAAATTTAATATCTTTTCTTTTAACAGCTATTAATTTTTTAAGAAACACTTTCTACAAGTATTATGATGATTGTTTTTGTGATATAATAACGCAATTATTATCCTAATTAGAAAACGTAAGCATGAGAATTTAATTAAACTACATTCGTGAAACTAATCTAGATTTTTTCCACGAAATTATGGTAACTTTTAGGAAAGAGACGAAAAATTTCATTTTCTTAAGCCTAAAAATGTCTGTGATGCCACAAAATGTATCCTAATTATTTTTCTCTTAAAAATGTTTCTTTTATCAAAGATATTTTTACCTTTATCTTCATCATATTTAATTTTCGTGGCCCATTTAAAAATGAGATTTACCTTTTCCATTCTTTTTCTCTGCAGGGAGCTGAAGTACCGACAAAGTTATCAGCCCAACCAGGAAACTAAGTTCAACGTCAAAGAATACGTACGACAAGAGAGCACGAAAAGCAGTTCTTCAGGGATTTGCTGCGGATAGAAGACGTTACCAAAGAGTCGTTTCCATGGATACAGAAACAATTCCCGCACTCAGCAGCGTGTCAGTGTCAACTCAACTCGGATGGAAAAGGAATAGCGCCGGAAAAATCGTTTTCATCTTTTTCCTCTGTTTCGAATTTTCTTCATTTTTTTATTGAAATAATGAGTTTTTGTATATGTATATTTTTATATTTTCTACTTATTTTATTTTACTATGAAAAAAGATAAAATTTTAATTCCTTATTCCAATGCATGCACCTTTTCCGAAACGGTGAAATTATTTTAATGAAAAAATAATAAATATAAAAAAATAATAATTTTGTGTTATGAAGCCACAACCATTTGTCTGTTAAATGAAATAACAGTTAAATTTATTTGATCAACTGGTATTGAAATACAATCACGAAAATAACGATATTTTATAGTGCTTATATAAATAAACGAAATTAATATGATGTTTTAACAATTAAATTTGTATTTTATAATTATGAAAACTAAGGACCAATTTAAATAAATATAATAAAAATCTGCAGATTATTTTATTCAATAACAAAAAATGTCAAATCTGTTTAAAAAATATTGAAATTCTTTGGCATCAATATTTAATTCAATTTCGGAATTCTATCGTTTTTTTTTTTTTTTTTTTTTTTTTTTTTTTTTTTTTTTTTTTTTTAAGAAACTAAATTACAATTAGTTATGTGTGAAAATAAATATTCTCTGTAAACATGTTAATAAAAAATTAGTTATCTTTATTATTTTTAAAAATATAAAGATACAGGAAAATTAGCTGTATTGCATTTCTTAAAAACAAATAAAATGTTTGTAAAATAAATGAATTTATCAGTTATAAATGATTTAATTCTTCCTTATGTTACGGCTTCAAATTGAATTTTAAAAATAATAACTTTAAGCATAGAACAAAAAATGAAGATCTAAAATTAAATAAATAAGTATATTGTAAAAATCTTATCTTTTATGTGAGATGTTTAATTTTTCTATTAAGTGAATTTTAATTAAAGAAATAAGTTTTTAATCACAGTTAAGTTTGAATACATTATTTATATTTTATTAAAAGGTTTCTACAAATACATTTAAGAACAGTTAATTCATCTTATTTTTTTGCTTAATGTTTTCATAAAAAGTGAACTTTAATCTATTACCTAAGATCACTGTTTAAATTTAATTTAAAAAGTTCTCTGGATGATTCAAAACATAGAAAACCTTGGTTTATATTAGAACCATCAAATAATACGCTATAAATGTTACTTAGTTATAGGTAAATACTTGAATGGAAAATGTTTTATATGTGAAAAATCTGCACATTTTACCACCTGCATGATAAAACCTTAAAATAAAGAACCCAAAACCATAAAAAATGTTAACTAATATATGAATAATGTAACAGAAAAAAAGCTGAGATTTATAACTCCCAAATGCACAAATAGTTTTTAATAGAATAAAATGTTTAGAAAATAATATTTGTATTACATGTGAATTAAGCTATTTTTGAAAACTAACAGGAATGCGCTTGGAGTAGAATTTTTTTAAATAGGCTTAGAAAAGCAATTACGGCGTAATGATTAATTATTTTATAAAAAGAGCAAAACCTTGATAGTGCCAAAAGTCTTCCAAAAATATTAAATAATTACTTTTGAGCACAAACTCTAATCCATAGTAAAATATTAATTTGAGGTCGAAATAAACATGTCTTGCAAATACATTAGATTCAAGAAATATTTAAATTTCAGAGAAATATTATCTTTTATAATCTGGTGAATTCAATCGAAAATTATTTTTCACCTTTTTTTTAAAAATACGAATATTAAATGAATGAAGTGTATTAAAAATTAAAAGAAAATGTTCTGTTAACTTCTTGACTCAAATCAAGACAATTATTTCACTTCACTTCTAAAATATATATATATATATATATATATATATTAATAATGTATATCTCTCATATATATTTTCTAAACTGAGAAATTAAATGTTAGTACTTATAATGTCTTTAAATAATTTTGCAAATAGATACAATCTGAAATTTATTTTCATACAAGTAATTTTCATTTTGGAGAAAAATGGAAAATTGTGTGCATTTCTGTGTCATTAAATTACACATTCATAACTTCTAATCTATTAGATAGTAAAGGGACCAAACAAAATCATAAGTAAATTCAAAAATGCTTGACTTTTTCCTCAAAGAACTCTTTATTAATGGAAATGAGTTTTTCTGAAAAAAAAAGCGTTAATAATTCTAAACCTAAAAACATAAAAAGAAACTAAAAATTTTCTTTATCTATAAATTTCCCTTATAAATCATTATTTTCAAAACTGTAAAAACTATTGTGAGCGTACGTTTAAATATTGAAATGGTACTTGTGTCTAAAAAATATTATAAGCAATGATTCACTTATAGAAAACTATCTTTATGTATTAATTGATGTTAAGTGTTTGAATGTGTTAATGATTCTCCTGTTCAATGTTCCTTGTAATGAATTTAATGTTTGGTAATGCATATTTACATGACTTTGAAGTTATTTGTGTATGTGAATTCCATGCTGTTGTTCATTTTTTGAGAATTATAAAATATATCTTTAATATGCGTTCCCCGATGAATGTAGCGAATAATACCTTGATCATAGTGTATCATTGTTGTAAATTATAAATCTTTTTTTTTCTGAAGTTGATGATTTCACTTCTCATGTGTTGTAACATTTATTCATTGTGATAATGTGTGAATATGTACAAAAATTATAAAAAAAATATCTTAAGTGGTCACATTTACTTTCAAAACCACAAAGTTAAAAAATGAATAAAATTGTATTTATTACTAAAGATTATGTGTCTTATTTCATAAGCTGAAGATAACATATCACATTATCAAATCCAAAATCTTCTTTTAAATCAACTATTTATAGTTTCCAAAATCTCAATTCAATTTTTTCTGTTCCATTTTTCAAATAAAAATTAAAACTTTTTAGTGATCTGGCCCTAATGTTATTTCTTGGTAATGTTATCTCTCAAGAGACAAATACATTATACTTTTTAGCTCATTAAATATTACTTATTTAAGATACAACTACATTTTCAGTTGCTTTACAATTTAAACAAATATTACAAGGTTTTTTTTAAATTTACATGCTTAAAATAAATTGATATTTGAAAATCTGCAGATGTTATTTTATATATTTATATTATTTTATACATTTGTATATTTATATGATAGATTAGTTGAATTCAATATAATCACAATATAAGCAACTATTATTCTTTCTTCACGAATTGAAAGTGAGTAGGTAGCTCGTGAATTATTTTGTTCTTTTGGAATTATATATGTTTCAACTACATCTCTTTGAATACAATTTAGTATTTATAGTAGTTCAAACTCTAAGAGAACTTCTGGAGGATGCCTTCACCAAAAATATGATTTAAGTTGCAAAAATGACAAAATCAAACCGTATATAATTCTTTTGAATATTTTTTTGAATAAACTGACGATTTGTAGGCATAAGATACTATTTTGCACTGTTTGCTACAGTTAATTGACACTATCACATAATTCGAATATAGTTTAAAACTGCTTCGTGATTTACTAAGTGTTGGAATATTTCCTTGTGTACTATTTTAGACAAATAATTCTATATATTTAAATTACAATTTTCCCATGCATCTATCCCAAAGTACTTCCTGATAATATCATACATTATTTTGTTAATTAAAATTAAGTATGACCTCAATATCTCAACAATTTAAATAAGTATTGCAATATTTTTGTATATCATTTTGATGGCAAATAAACTGATACACTATTGCCGTAAATTGTGATTTTCCATGTGCATCTATTTGCTTTGCAATTTAAAAAGAGAGTAAGATACAATCTTTACATTATTTTGTAAAACAATAAAAAATGTAATCTAATCTAAAATCATAAATTTTATAAATAAAATGCTAAGTATAAATTAATGGTAAATTCATTCTATGTACCTCAATTCAGATCTATATTTATTTTGTTTGGGATTTAATGAAAAATTACGAATTTTCGTTTTAAATTTTTTATAAAATAAATTATCTGATACTTATATATGTCATTTTAGCATATTTTATCTTTATGTATGTTCAATAGAAACCAATGATAGTATATCATACAATTTTTTGTATTTAAGTTAATTTTATATTTTGTTGGCTTGAAAGTTAAAGGCTTTAAATTCTCTTTTATATGATTTTCTAACATGGATATTCTTTTGTATCTTTGACTATACTGATAATGATTTACACAAACAATTTTATTGGAATCATTTCTCAGTGATAGTCATTTTAGTGATAGTGTCTTACATTAATTTTTTTATTACATTAAGAAAGCTTTCCTCAGTTTAAAAATTAAAGGAATATTGAACTAAGAAAATGTATTCATATATCAACTTTTATAAAATATTTCGATTTGAAAATTAATGTCACGAATTACATCTCTTTGAAACCCTTTTCTTTGAAAAATAACAAATAAATTAACAAAGTTATTCAAAGAAGCAAAAAAATAATTCGGCAGACATACAATAAGAAATGATTTCTCATATTTTGTGGTGGAAAAAGTATTTCGAACTAGTAAATGCATTTATTCATTCTTGTTGTTTTCAAACAGCAGTTAATTATTCATTGCCTAGACTTCGAAGTTTTCGTATTTAGTAATTTAACCAAACTTTTCCAATAATATAATGGACGTATTTCTTTGTGCCTTTAGGTTATTTTTAACATCAATTTAAAATGGCAATGCAAAAGTGAGAAAAATGCATTAGTGTTTTATTTTTGGTACATAATTAACCTAACTCATTAGCGATAAAGAGTGCTCTTATCTTAGCTCATTAGTAATGAAGGCGATAAGGAGAAGGACTAATTTAGCTAAAATATGAGTGATAAATATACCATAAATCGATATATTGGCGAGCATTTTTTTTATTTTTTTCAAAAAAAATTTAACCAGATAAAAGTTTATATCATTCTTAAGGAAATTTATATTCTGTTTTACTTTGATTGTAAATGAAGACAATGAGTCAAAGAAAATTAACATTACAAAGCACTTAAATAGAATAATTTTTTTTTAAAAAACCAGGAATTTCAAATAACCAATCAAATTCATGTTTAAATTATACTATTCAACCTTGTTTATAATTCTGAAAATAAACCGCAATAAAGTATATATTATTATTCAAGTATATCACGAATTCATGCAAATTATTTGATGATATTACAGATTTAATAATTCCGTTATTGTTGAATCAATTATTTTGTTTGGGATATCAATAATTTGAAATAGAAACACTGAAACTATATCTGTTTTAGACTTTTATATTTGTATCAGCACAACTATAAAATTTTTGTATGTTTATTTTCTCAATTATTTCACTGCTAATATGAATTATTTTACGTGAACATTGGTATTATTTTTAAACTTAAAGATTTAAAGATTTAAAAAGTGAATATGCGCTTTTACGTGAGTCCAATGGTCTTTAGGCATATTTAATTTTATTAGAGTACTTTTGTTTGGTTTGCGTATTGCTCAACCATCATGCTTTGCAATCAAGAGTTAATCATACCGGGACCTACAAGTTAAAGTGACTTCCGATCAACCACGAGTATCCAAGGTTGAAGTGATAATCAATCTGACTAATTGTGCATCTGAATGCTGAATATTTGTCTCCTAACTCAGTTTAACCCTTCTTTGCATGATTTTTTCTTTATTGGTGAAATTAATCAAGTTGATAGAATTCATGTTCAAAATTAAAGGAAAAATAATTAAAAAAATCTTAGTATATATTTATAGTATAAATTTAGCAAAAAACAATATGCTAAAAATTTCCATCATCATCCA
>JAPDSC010093872.1:0-14715 GCA_026290005.1 Latrodectus geometricus | reverse complement strand
TAAACTATGTAAACAATTTATCGTAAAGAGATATATCTCACAAGATATTAATACTCTAATCAAATACATTTAAGTAGATATAACAGCTAATATTATACAGGAATATTTATTTAATAATAATTCTATCTTTATAGAGAAACAAAAGAAAATTTTTATAACATCAAATTTGCAGTATCTTTTATTCAGGTATGCACAATAAAAATAAATCATTCTTTTTTTATAATTAAATACGCATTGTATAAATAAGATAAAAATTTAAAGTATTTTGATAAAATTTAATTCCTATACGATGAATCTTTATATTGATCTGCAACATTTAAATAATTTTGATGAAATATAAAGTTTTCACAGAAATAGTGACAAATATTTGATCGTAATCTTCTTATTTAAGAAACTGCTGACACATTTATTTTATGATCTAAATTAAAATAAGAAACATAATTACATTCAATCTCTTTTCCTATATTCAAGTTATACCTAAGGCAAAAATCGAAGTACAAATTAGAATTTTTCGAAAGATTATTTGAATAAACATTCACATTTAGAGAGAAAACCAATGTACCAATTTTTCCTCCAGGCGAATACAGAAGCATAACAAGCGTTTGTATTGATTTCAGCATAATGAGCAATGATGACATTTCTTTTTGCACTTTTCACCTTCAAAGATAGTTAAGTGCCATTCATTGTAAGCTTAAATAAATTATTTCTATTTAATTAAATTGTAGCAAATGAAATAAAATAAAAAGATATCTCCGGTGAAAATATTTTAATGAAATAAATAACATCAAGTTACGAAATATTTCGCTACTTTATTTAAATTTCAAGAAGAGAGTTTAACTCTTCTTGAAATGTATAAATGAAGTGTTGATTTAAACCTAATTATAAATTATTTCAGTACATTTTGTCTTTAAATATTAAGCTTATAAAAAGTGGTCTTAATAACCAAAACAAATTTAAGTCAATAATAAAAATTATGAAGGTACACATAAGATATATACAACTTAGAAATAATAAAAATTTTTAAATTTGTATTTTTATATCTTCATTTTTTATCGTTTCACACCATGCATAATTCTTGTACTAAAATGATATAGAAGGTAATGTATATTACATAATTTTCTTTTTTTTATCGTTAATTATTTAAAAAATTGTGGCAAATAATATTTTAATCTTTTAAATACAATTTTTAATCAAAATTGAATAACAAATATAGTGAATTGAGCTTTTTACATTCTTCATAAGTGCAATTTATATTCAAGTCAGGCTTACTACTGTTATATTTATTAGTATTTAAAATATTGCATTCTGAAATATAAATGCATGGATTCAGAATCATCACTTGATTCTGGTGTTTCTGATGAAAATGAAATCTACGCTTTTTATAAATTCGCTTACTATTCTGAAATATAAATGCGTGGATTCAGAATCATCACTTGATTCTGGTGTTTCTGATGAATATAAAATCTACGCATTTTATAAATTTATCTACAATAATTGAGATAATGTATTTTTACAAACAGGACATTTTAAATCAGCAAATCTTTCTATGTTATGTAAGTAAATAGGTTGTAATAAGCAGTGCAATATTGCTGATAATATAAGCACATTTATATTTTTTTAAACAAATAAATCCCTAACTTAAGTCTAAAAACTTTTTTCAAAGGAAAGAGTCTAATTTTCAAATATTTTAATTTCTGTTCCAGGTTTTTTTCCTATACATTATGCTATTAAATTGACCTTTCATTAGAATATATTATAAGTACATTTCACATAATTCTAAGTCACGCTTTTTCTATTGTATTAGTAATGAATTAATGAAGGTTTAATTAAGTGAAATATTTTCAATTCTAAACACAAATATAAAAAATGATATTATTATGTAGTTCCTTTAGAAATCTGAAGTCATTCGGTGGATTTTGCATTTTAATGTAATTGTGCTTTATATATAACATGCATGCGGAACTGATTATTCAAAGTTTCTTAGTTAACTAAATATAGTTTTAAATCTTCCGTTGTATTTTTGTGATGGTTCTGAGACTGGTGAAATTGTGAAGATAAGTTGCATAAGCCACTGGATCCACAAAAATTATCAATCAATTACCAATAAGGGTAATTAACTAAAGAAATATTTTAACTTAATAGTAATATATTATTAATAATAATATAATTAACTAAAGAAATATATCCATGACAATGAAACACAGGCAAACGTCTACAACTCCAATCCTTCACCGCAAACTTGATTATTCCTTTTATCAAATTTATGAAGTCAAATTTATAAAATTATCTATAATAGAATATTGCTAGAAAACTTGACATTTTATTTTAATATCTTTGTGATTGAGGATAACATGAAGGCTCATAAATATATAATATTAAAGCTTTTGTATAATTCATATTTGGAACTAGTTCAACAAAATGCAGTTAATGAATTAAAAACAAAATGCAGCTCTAAAGCTGTAACAGATTCTGAAAATGTTTTAGAAACGTTAACTATCTATTAGAAATATTTCATAGATACGTAGGTTGAAACTTCTAATTCGAAATTCAGAAGAAAACCCATTTAGGTAGGGTAAGTAGTTATAATGTCAATATCTTTTACTTGATTTTGTTTCATTGCAAATAATAAATTTGTCTTGAGTTCTAAACTACTTGTTCTATGAATGTTAAATATTTCAAACTGTGGTTTAAACTTTGGTTAAAAATAATTAAATTCCTAATAGTAATTTTTTTCAGAAAAAAGGTATTTAGAGTTAAATAATGCCTTTTAAAATAAATTTATTTAGATTAACTTTTCCAGAAATATGTTTAATATGATATCAAATTTATGGAATAATTTTATATAAAAATATTCGATCAAAATAGAAATATACATTACAAGAAACCAATACTCCAATGTCTTACATTCTTTTGAGAATGAGTGCAGAAGAAATCCACATATTTCATTTTCTGACACTTGGTCTTCATTTTAAAACCGTGAATAAGTTGTCAATTGTCGAGAAATTTCTTTTCAAAGATCTTTTTTACATATATTCAAGAATCAATTTACCAATTTTCAATTCTCAAAACCTGAAAGACATTTTTCAATCATTTTTTTACTGGAAATTTAAGAGGGATCCTGCATAAAAGTAAATTTTTTCAAGTTTTTTGCATAGCCTTTTTTGAGGGAAATTTGACAGCACTTTTCTTCACAGCTTAGATACTTTCTTGATATAGTTTATCGATAATAAAAAAATAGAAAACTCAGAAAACTGTAAGGAGAATTACAAAGTAATATACATCGGAACAGTATTATATGGTATTGTTTCTTTATATTTTCAATTAAGTTTTAAAAAATACTAAAATTTGTATTTTTTTGCAGTACATTATTCTGCCTAAATATTTATTAAAAAGTTTAGTTTAATTTCGTTAAATCATTCATTGCATTCTAAAACACATTCTTTCTTTTATTTAAATATGCAGGGTTTAACTTAAAATAATTTAATTAATAATAGTTTTTTTAATAAAATTATAAATTAATAATGTTATCGTAAAATTTAACACTAGACTGCTTATTTTTGGGAGTTTAAAATTTGAGTTTTAGTTATTAAAAATTTGAGGGATGATTGATAACTGAAATACTACACTTAATCAAAAATATTTATTTTAAAATAATTCTTATCTATAAAAATAAATATATATAAATATGTGTTGTTAATGTAAAAATCCCATTACACTTTATCATCATCGTTATTATTATTATAAAGCAATAATCTAAAGTGTTAAAATAACCAGTAACACAAGTGAAACATTATTTTTGTTTTCAGAGGAAAACACAATATTTGAGTGGGTATAATGCGTTATCATTAACATAACATCAGTAAATACTAATGAAAAACATTTAGCAGAATGGGGACAAAGAAAAAATTTCTCAATATATTTCTGACTAAATTTCTTTCTTTTTTTTTAAAGTTCGCTTGAGTATTATTCTTCCAATAATGCTTATTTTGAATTTCATATAATCATATCCTAGGTATCCTAGTTTTACCACGTTTCAAAATAATTGGCTATAATCACTTTTCTAATATATTATTTTCACTGTTTTTCATAATTTTGACAAAAGGTTCATTCTGTAGAATGCAAGTTTGTGGATTCTCAATGTATATGTAAAAAATAATTAGCATTTGCATCAATCCTATCAATTAAATATACGTACATCATGTATTAATTAATTATTTTTTATTCAGAACCCATGAGGCTGGTGCTTGATCAGGAATTTCACGTCAAATAATTAAGACATTTGCCTGAAATTTTAGAATGGTTACCAACAAAAATTGTATTCTTTCACCTATAAACATTAGTAAAAGTTATTGGCAACAATATTTGAGTGGAATAAAATAAAATAGAAGAGATTATTAATCACTTTGGTGGATCAAATTTCGTAAACATTATATTTTTTGTATTTTCAATAAGAGAGTTAGCATTTAGAATGCTGTACTAAGATTATATAAAACCATATTTACTCTTATAAAAATAAATTCCGATCAACGCATCATTCAAAATATATTCTAAATAAAAGGATGATAAGTACAAATAAACCATTAAGATTTCGAATTTGATGTCAAAATAAAATGTTCGTGTGAAGCACACAAAAAGAAATACACGAACAAATCACTGGTAATCATTAATTTCTCACCAAAAATTGCTAAACAGCTTAAACTATGTGTAATTATTGAATGGAAATCGTATAAATAAATGCGACAAAATGATATAAATAATGCTGAAAATTTTAAAAAGAAGCAATATCAGACCCATAACATAAATTTAAAATGGTTATTGATGAGATTTTCTTTGCCATATGGGCACTTAGTTCATTCGTTTATTTAATGCAATCAAATTTAAAACTCTGTCTGAAACAACATTTAATTTCTTACAGTATCTTGCTCAATACAAAACTAATAAGTAATGTATTTACGATATACTCATTGCAATGAACATTAGAGATTAAATGAAGAAATGAGGTGAATTAACATGACAAATCTATTAAACCAATAATCAGGTATATAAAAATTGGATGTTTTGCATAAAATTTTTGAAAGAAAATTCACCGTGATCTTGTGAGACAAAATTAAGTATTGAATATAGAAACTAATAGATTTTTTAAAAAAATATTCTTAGTGAAATTATGTGAACAATTTTATTCAAATTGTAAAATATTAAATATTTGAATTTGAAATATGTGTTTATTAGTCTATGTTTGCAAATTTTAGATTCTGAAATTTTACACAAAGTTGAACCATTTTGTCTTATTGTTTTAATTGCAATTAAAATTAAGTTTAAATCCCTGTATATTTTTGTTACATTTAATTATGGTCCAAAAATATTTCTTTATTCTCAAGTTCATTATTAATTAAAATTATCCTTTATACAGACTTGTTTACAAGTATTATGGAATATGAAATCACGTATCTTTGAGGATTTTATTTGAATTAAATTATGTAAAATTGCAATTTTGTAATGTTGAATATTAAATTAATTAATACAGAATACATTTTCATATTATATATATGCGTGTTTGTGTGTCCCCATTATATGCAACCTAATTTTATAGAAATTATTTTCCTTGATAATTTGTATTGTGAAATAACTACTTCAAACTATGATAATGAGGACATGAAGTAGACACATAAGCCATTAAAATCAGTTGTTGAAATTTCATTGTTGCTGAAGCTAATATTGAAAAAACTGCTGAATATGAATAGAATTGCCTATTTCCACAATGATCGAAAGAAGCTGAAAGTTGATTCTAAGAATTTATAAGAGCTCTTATTTATAAATACGTATCGTATTTAGGTAAGAAATTTAATTATTGTCACTTTTTGTCGTCTGCATATTGACTTTAAGAACATTAAAAGCAATGAGACTTATTGAGTTTTTGAATGCTACGCTATATATTGTTATATCAAATCTATAAAGTCCATCATGGAAGTAAGCGAATTTATGTAAAGATTTTCATTATTTAAACGCGAGCTCCAATGGAAAGTAATTTCATACTTCATTTCTTTAAGATCAATAAAGTTAAGTATTATTTGCTGCTGGCAATGATTAGGAGGGTGGTCAAATTAACCCTCATTGGATTGCCTGAGCTCCATGGATTAGGGAAATATCCATACCTGTTTGTGGAGTATAAATTCCTTCAACTGGAGTAAGATAGATGTGGAAAGGAGACTCAGGTGTAACTTATCTCCTGCTCGTAGTTACTAGAGGCTTGATAATGAAATAGCAATCAAAACAATTTAACATAAAGGTACCATAAAGTGCTTGCCTGCACCTCTATGTATGTGCAATTTAAAGAAGGTATCTATTTTACAAAATAGATCAACTCTTTGCATATAATCAACTAAGCAATTGGCTTCATTTCTGGAATAATCTTAGCACAATCTTATTATTTAATTAAATATAGTTAACTTAATTTATTAATAGAATGGTTGCTCCCTGTGTATTATAAAATGATGACTAACTTCTTAACTTTGATTTTTTCATAATTGATGCAATATTATGATTTTAGTTTTTCTCTCTTCCAATCAGTGAGGCATTAGGTTTCTTTGCGGCACTTCCATTGTATGCTTAGTCTTAATGGTTCTACAATGTCACGATGTTTGTAGAATCATGACTGGCCAATATTTTGGCGTTTCCCAATTTAATTGAATGTAGAAGCAAATGATGAACCTGGTGAGCACAATTGCAAAGATTAAACAGGATTATTTTCACGTGGGTTTTATTTCTGGTTATTTCATTCTGATAGTAAATTCTTGATATTAGATGTATGAAAACTCCAATGAAAATGCTCAATACCTGTTTGCATTTAGTATAATCACAAGAACTCTGTAATACAAGAATGTTATGGACAATTATTTGATACACAAAGTAAACTATTATTTTGATCGACAGTAATTTGAATGAAAATCATTTCATTTTTACATTAAAAGGTCAATGGATATGTCCATATTCGAGTCAGGTGACGCTCTTGTCTTTCAATGACATTATGCAATGGCACATATTGTACGTTTTACTCTGACCAACAACAATAAATCTTAATGGTGTCTTAGCTTGTGTCATCTCATTACTCTGACCAATGCAAAATATATTATCATAGGATTTGAGATCGGTGCAACAACCCCGCCAGCAACTAAGATTGATGAAGACTTACATAGCCATAGATGTGAGACATTATATAATAAGTTACCCATTTTTATCATCCAATCCTTATTAAATATTTAGAAGGATGATATTTAATTGGACGAGAGTCTTTTAAATGTCAATATCAAACATTGATTCCAGAACTCTTACGTCCTCAAGTTATTTGAAAAATTAATAATTTTAAATTCATGTCACATATTATCTACGTACAAGAAATATCTTCTTCTTATTTTTCCCGTTATGGTGTCACAAGTTTACTGACCAAAATTGACATTTAAATTGACCTTTAAAGATGTTTTTGCATTGTTATTAATTTGTTAGTAAATTTTTAATAAATAACAATGCAAAAAACATTTGGAAAACTAAATAATATTCTCCTATATGGTAAGCATATTTGTTTAAAGTAATTCATTAGAATAACTTTAGTTCTTCTAAATAATTAATGTGAAGATGTCACTAATGTTCAGTGATAACTGGATAGTATTTTTTATCAATAACCTTATAAAATTTTTTTCATCCATTTGTCATTTCTATATTAAATTATTATAAATAAATTTTCTATTACTTTTTCCAGAAAATTTTATTTTTTAAATAGATTCCAAAGAACTTTATCATGAGGACTCATTTTTCATATCAAGTTTTTACAAGAAGATCAATTATCGAAATAAAAATATGAGCTAAATGTTCTCCAAAAATCTTCAGTGTACAATTTTTTGTCTATAAAAGAACATGTTTACGAAAAATTGAAAATACCAAAAAATATATTTCACCTAGTATATATTTATAATTTAAATTATTTATCAACATATGGGGCGTGCTCCTAAAGGGCCATTAGCACACTAAAGAGGGGGTTTGTTACAATATGCAAGATAAAGTGTTATATTAAAAAAAAACATTAACTGACTAAAAGAGAAGCTCACATACATACTGAACAAATATAAATTTCAACATTATATTTAGTAATTAATCTCTTATTAAACTAGAAACAACTTATTATATTAAAGCAAACTTAATAATTATAAATGACGTCCTTTTGCATAGATTACAAAGCCTTACGAAGGAAGGCTTATTATTAAAAACAGACACTCACAGTTCTTTTTTTTCTATATTTAGCTTAGATCCATTTTTTTTTCTTCAAAGAAGCCATCGCTGAAAATCTAGTTCACAAACAAGTTAGTTTAAAAATGATAATGGAATGCAAAGTGTCCGTTTTTAGAGCAGAAATCTCATCATCTGCTACAGTGCAAAAATTAAAGAATGATTTATTAAATGATTAATTGCTAAAGTATCTTTTGTTTTCACCAGTTATCGAGAAGTCTGCATAGGTTTCTTTCACTGCAATTAAGAACCCTTAGAAAACATTATAAAGAGAATCCTTAACCCACTTGTAATAAAATATAAGTTTATCTACAGCACGAAAATATTTTTAAAATTATTTTGTAGCATCGTTAATATGTTGTTCCTCAGACTCTTAAAATTTAACACAATCATCCCGATTTAAAAATATAATCACATTTTTTCACTTTAATGTTTTCCTCTGAACATTCAGTAATCTACAAAAACATTAAATTTATCTGCCATAATCAATATATTAATATATGATCCTTGAAGTTGAAATTTTAATTTATTTAAGTTTTCGAATACGTCAACCAAGTACAACAATTCCATCATAAATAAATCATCAATAAATGTTTTGGTTTCCAATCAGTTTTCCCCTTCTAAGAATATGGAGATATCTTTTTTTTAACTCTTAAATTCATTGCAAAAATTTCGCACATGATAACTAACCATCTTGCCTTGCAATAAAATAGTAACTCAGAATCTGAGACAACCATGTCCTTACAAAGAGCAGAAGAAAATCTTGATTTCAAGGGTATCATTTTTTATAATTTACTACGCTTACAGCCGTAGTTAATACAATAATCAGACCAGAAATCATTCCTTTGGAAGCCAGAGGCTATCTATGGATCAGGTAGTGTGTCCATTGTGCAGATATTTATTTAAAAGTGCTTGTATACTCAAGAATCTTCCGGACATGGAAGGAACACCACCGATGAATAACCTGACACAATTTTTCTGTTACGTTTCCTCAATCATAGAATAGTTTAACATATCAAATAACTCTAGTGATGTTGTTTTGAATTCTATTAATTTTCAGAAGAGTAGCTCTTTAACTACTGACAAATAATCTCAAAATCGAACATAGATAATAATATTAACATCTGTATTATTGTCAGTTGTTTCAACAAAATGTATCGAATATAATTTGACATGCAACTTTGAGAAAAGCTGAAAGTACATTTTCAACTTTATTACCTATTCAACTGCTATTAGTATCAATTGAAAGAGCTATAGACTCAAATACTTTGCAAAATAATCTTCAAATATAAATATTAAATTCTTAATCAGTTGTACTGGCAAATTAAAGTCTTGGACAATGGTTTGAGTCTTCTTATATTAAGCTATTTTTTAAGAAATGTTTCATAAAAAAATTTATATTGCTTCAGTAGGAAATTGTTTTTAAAAGAAGTTGTTTGTTTTTCATATAATTTAATATTAATTCGAAAGGTTCTCTGGTTTTGTTGACATACTGACTATGACTTATTGCCAAATGTCATTTAAATTTATTGGGTTTCGTGTTGTTTACTACCAACGTTTTTGAGTAAATGGTAAACATAGGGCCTTTCTTCTTCATTTAATTCAGTATTAGTAAACCCAAAATTTAACCATTCTTGAGAAACTTTTCTTGAGTTCATATTTTGAAACACAGCGTGTGATACGCGTGGATGTTTAACTATTATTTAATTTTCGCTCACCCCAGCATAAAACTTTAAATGAGAGTTTTCAGAATTTTTCACATAAAAAATATAACACCAGTACAACTAGATAATATAATTATAAACTTATAAAATCTTATTATTTGAGACATGGCACTTTATTTGGCTTTTAAAACTCACAAAAAATCTATTCTTTAGTTCTTAAAAATGTATATAATTTTACAATATTTGCATAACTATCTAAGAAATTTATCCAGTATTAAGAATAATAATTTCATACACTTTCTGAAATGGCATGGATTTTGAAATTAATTTTTAAAACAGATTATGTTGAAATCTTTATATTATGTACATTTCTTTAAACGTATTGGTTTCAAAATATATATTCTCCTTCTGAATTTCAAAGATTCCATTGTAATTTGAATATATTTTATATTATCACAAAAGATTGACGTCCATTTCACTATAATAGAAGTATTATCATAAAATCAACATATGTGATATAAAATCCAATCATGAGTTCTGAAATATCATTTTTAATTCTACTTAAAGTGGAATTTTAGTTCTAATAACTTTTCATAAATCCATTTTTTTTCAATCAAATAAATTTTTTCTTATTCATACATCGCAATGTTTAGCAATATAAAACTATATGATTCATTATTTTACTCATAAGGTAAAAAAAATACCATGTGAATGCTGAGCTGAAATTGAAATATACGCGTATAAAAGTATAAATTGATAATTTCTTCAACATGAAATATTTTAAAATCTTTCACATTTTGATCGAAATGACATTTTTAATTATAATTTAATTTAAACAAAATTATAATTTTTCTGCAATTTATTTTTAAATTTATGAGAAATAATGCTATATTAATGATGATTTTATAAAAAAAAGGAAACAGGTTTAATAATTTCAATAATTTCATAAAATAGTTTAAATGACTGATATGAAAAATGATTGAATTGTCTTATTTTATTCCTTATTATTAACAATTTGTTTCATATGCCACTAGAAAAGATTTATGCGTTTATTATTTACATAGATTTTTGTATGTTACTTCAATAAATTCTGACTACATTTCTAAAAGATATCAAAACATGAAAAATTTAATTAAAGTAAGAATTTTTCTTTGAAATGTATGGTAAATTCAACAACAGTTTATATATATTTAAGACGTCATGAAGATATATTTGATATTCATTGAAAGAAAAAATTTAATTTTTGTAAATTGAGGGTCAATTTAAAAGTTACGGAATTAAATTTAAAATAAAGCATTAATTGGAAGCTTATTATTTATTTTGTTATTATTATTACGTACTTTATATTTATGCTTAGAATGTAATGTTTTAATATTTGTGAAGAAATATAAATTGATTTCTATATGTGATATTTGGACATCATTTGTTCTTTTTAATAATTATAATATCTATAAATTTTATTTAAAAGGTTGTTTTTATGTAAAAAAAAACTATTATTGATTCTGCATGAATGTGTACACACTAGTCAAATTTTTAACTAAAAATCAAAACTGTAACTCAAAGCTTTGTCATATTTCTTCTTATTCTTTGGCTTGTAATATTTTGTGAAATTAAATGGTACTTAGGTTGAAATTTAAATAAAATAAAAAAACTCTTTAAGATAATTTCTTTTTAAAACAATAAGATTTGAAAGCAATAAAAGGATAGATTTGTTAAAATACTTATGAATTAAATTGTTCATTAATTTTATTTAATAAAATATAAAAATAAAACAGTATTTACTGCATTATATTCATGTTAAATTATCAGAATATTATTTATGACACTAAAAAAAGAAATTAAGATAGTTTAAAAATTTTGTAAAGAATTTACAGATAATGGTTAAATATATTCTATTCCTTATCGTTTATCTAAACAAGATTTCCAAAAGACTAAGTTATATATGTTACCATTGCTACGGTTGATTTACTCTGATCAAAACTACTCGGTGCATATTTTTGGATGAATTGGTTCGTTAGGAATTGAGTGTGTTTCCTTTTGAATGCGTAAAAGGAAGTGAAAGACATTTTAACTGAAGTGACAAAGAATAAGGGGTTATCTTGTTTGAGTTCACGAAAGCATATTCAGTGAAAAGATATCCGGGCACATTTTCGCTATTTTAAATATTGAATTTCAGCTAGGCCACCTATGAAAATCAAACTTTTTTAATGCTATGTTGTCGCATTACATTATTAATCATTCGTTTTAATGATATTTACCTCATTTGACTATTGACCTTCAAATATGTTTAATTAAATTAATGGAATCCTTCAACCAAATCAAATCCACGAAATATTAATGCAATGTATACTTATATTTTTTCTTAAATGCTAAATATTCTTAATGTTACTTTAATCAAACTTAAGAGATTTCATTTAATTTTTATCTGAAATAAAAAATACTAAAAATTGGTAAATAACTAAAAATATGACGGTATTATTTTATGCCCACTAAAAATAAATTCGTCTCATATAACTTTTTAAAGAAAAGGTAATTAACAAAAATTTATATACTTTATTATTTTATTCTTATACAATATCTAAACACATTAAGACTATTGTAAACTCCCCACAACATTATTATTATAACTTATAATTTTATTTGGATTAAAGTAAATAAAAAAGTTATTTAAAAAGATTGCTTTCTGCATTATAATTTGAATGTTTCGAATATCATATATTGCTGTCTTTAATTATATCTCAAACACTTATGCATTGCTTGCTTTAATTTTTGTTTTCATGTGTTAAAGCAGTTTTAAATATTTTGAAAAGAAATTTAAAGTTTTCCTGAATTAAATGTATATCAAAAATTTCAATTTCATAGATTTGTAAATTTTAAAACATCAAATCATTAAAATTTAACTCCACATACAAAAAAATAATTTTTATCAAACTATATAAAATTTTATTAAATTAAAAAAAATTATATTCTAAATATTTTACTGGCAAGAAATAATTTTAATATACGTTTGTTTATACTCTTACACATTAAAAGTTATTTTGAAGAACTGTGCATCATATCTTATGATAACCAATTTAAATAAAAACTCTTCCTAAAATTAAGTTTAAAGACATTGAAATATGAACACATAATGGAAACTAAAACATTCGCAGTTTCGCTTGATGAAACCTAATTTTTCAATTTTTCAGTTTAATGTTTTTTTTACGGATTCAATGGCATTCGTATGTATATTATATCATCACTACGTTTCAGCAAACTATCCGATTAAACTCATGCGACACACACACATACACACACATTTATAAATATATATATTGAAATATTTCATATTTTATTAATCTAAGTTTCAATACATTTATTTTGCAATAAACAACCTAAATAATTTAGGCAAAATGAAATGAATACACGTGAAAACAAATCTCACATCATTTAGCAAATGAACTTATCAGGAATTCCTTTTATGAAAACTGATATTTATCTTATAATATTAATTCAAGCGTAAACATCTTTCCGAATCTTAATAAAGAAATAATAGTATATTGATGAAAATGTCATTTATCTTTTATTAAGATAAGATAACGAAAATTGTCATTAACATGTATTTCCGATATCATAGCTTAGTAGTGCATGAAGTATTAAAATAAGTCTTAAATTAATTTGCTAAGAATCGTTTCAATGTAAATAGTAAAATCAAAAGGTTTGAAGAATTATTGAATAAAGAGACTGATAAAATTATCTTTTTGTTAATATTTGCATTGGAGGTAGATAATTTTTAACATACTCCTTTTGCTTTATTAATAATTTTATTTTATTATTTTGAATTTTTTAATAATATGAAAATTATTATTTGATATCTAAAATTGTAAATCAAAAATAAAATCAGAAAAATACAAACTAATTATTATGATTAAATATATCAAAGAATTAATAGAAATGTAATTCCCTTTTGAAGCAATTTAAATTTATGATACCAAAATAAAATAACGAATTACAGCTTAAAGTAATTTAAGAATTTCTAATAAATCATTTGTAATATAAATATCATACAATATTATTTATATGACTATCTTCAATATTAAATTAATGGATTCGTGTTTGAGTAATTAATGCTAAATTTTAAGGTATATAAAAATCAATTATTTAAATAAATTCTTAATATTAATTTAAGAAAGACCAAAAACTTACAGAAGTCTTCCAAAATTGGCATATATATAATTTCCTGAAGTGTCATTGAATTATAGTATGATATATTACAGTAATAAATCATTTAATATTGAATCAATTAAAAGCTAATTTTATTTTTGTTTTCATTGTATATTATGTATACATTATAATTAAAAAACATTTAATCTTACTTTTGCTAACACTTTTAGATATTTCTGTGAAATTCAACATAGAATGACTCTAAACTGTTTTTATATATATTTCAGAAATTTTTCCATTTCTATATTTTTATTTTATCTTAAATTATGATTTCAACTGACACTTCTGAATTTGGAATGAAATTTTACGCACAGTGAAAAAGTTTTTTATTCATAATAAAATATGCAATGGAACACTTATCATAAACATTGCATTCAAAACAAAAACATCATGACTTAAAGAAGGACTAAAATTTGATTACTACATTTGTTTGTTTTTTACGCAGTTTGTCTTTAAGTATTTCATTAAAAATAATCAAGATTATATGTTTAAAATATGTATTCCTTACTATTAATAACCTACTAATTAATAGACATCCTAATCTCTGCATACCTAATTCAAATATTTATGA
>JAPDSC010093861.1:0-10652 GCA_026290005.1 Latrodectus geometricus | reverse complement strand
TATATATATATATTTAAATGCTTTAAAATGTTTCTTGGTAATCATTATTAAACTTACTACGTCAATTTATATAAAAAGAAACATCTAGCTTAAAAAATCATTCCAAATGTCATTATGATTGATCGAATCATTCATTATGTTTGATAATGAAATCAAACATAATTTTTATTATTCATTTTGAAATTTAAAAATTAGAAACATGTTGGAAAATATATTGTTGTAAAACAATACTCTCAAAATAATTCATTTCAAAAATATGCTGTTATTTCAATAAAGAAATATATTTCAATATCTTAAGAAAATAATTTTTCTAAAATATCAAAAATAAGTAGAATTTTTTTACTAGTAAGATAATTGGCTGAGAAAACTTCTCTAAATAAAATCATAATGTATCATTAACATCTCTTTTCTATCTGAATACCTGTAATTCCCAATAATTTGAATCAACAGAAAACTTGAAAAAAAATTGAGTGCTTAGTTTAGGGGGAGAGGAAACACACACACGCAGCTTTGAATAATACCATTTATTTATAATGTTTGTTTTAGAATATTTCTGGTTTTATTGAAAATAAATATAAATAGATAATTTAGTTTGAATTTATGGATACATTTTTAAAGAAATTTCTTTTAATTTTAAAAATGAACAAAGTGTTTTCGTTGTCTATATGAGTGTTTGGGTGTTCATCTGTAATTTACAGTTTGATAATACTATGACATATTAACCACTGTAAATATCTGATCATTCTACAAAGATGGCCTGGAAGTATGGCAGTGCTCTTCAGAGCATATGGTCCCCGAATCAATTCCACAAATAAAAAATGGAAGGTGGATGTTCTTTTTGCTTGCTTATCTGTTGAGATGAGTAATTAGGAATTTTCGGGGTTTTCTTCTTTTCGACTCATAAATACGGTCCACTATCTCAAAAGAGTCCTCCTGTAAAATAATTTACGCGGAGGTTATTAAATTATCTTACAACCGCTTTCGGTCATTAGGATTCCGCTACGGAGTTTCAAAGCCCGACGGTTGAGAATTACCTAGTGGTAAGATCTGAGAAATAGTCTCTTCAAAGCAAAAGGTTTCGTGTTCGATTCCAGCCACTTTTGAACAATGGCTGGATTTTCATTTCTTTCTTCAGCGTATGCGTCTCTTGGAAACGGTGCTTGGGATTTTTCCGTGTTTTTCTAATTAAAACACGGGAATTTATCACAATATATCTGAAGATATTTAACAGTAGGCGATTTACAGGTATATGATAAAAATGTTTTAAATAGCATAAAACAGCCAAGTTATTTTCTATGTAGTGTCAAAGTCCTCGGGGGTATTGAATACAGGATTTTTTGGACTGCCGGGCAGACCACTTACTATTCTGCTGCTAGCTCAGGAACATCTTATTGAATATCCGTTGATGGGTCACAGAAAAATATTCCTTCTAAAGTCTTATTGAGAATTACCATAAGAGGAAAAGTTTGGCATCATCTACGTTAAAAACTAAAAAATTTATTCCAAAATAAACAAAATTTGTATTGCTAATTATTGAAAAAATATTTTAATGATAAATTTAATTTAGCAATAAAGTATTCTTCTTTAATTGAAATATTAAAATGCAATCATGCTTGAGATTTTTTTTAAAAATAAATTGACGTGAACCAATCTAAAAATAAATGTTTACATTTTAACTCTACGCAGTGGTTAGTCAAACGTTTTTATAAGGCATTTTAATGCACATCCCGTAACTTGCCTTCCAAACGGATTTTTCGCTGTGAGTGAGCCATATTAATGTGTTTTTGAGGTGGATACCAAAAAACTCCCAAGCAGCCACCCCTACAGATGCACATGCAGAATGCAAAAACATGTTACCCATTTCGCCTTATTTGTCAGTGTCAGGTATCGAACCTGGGACATTTCGCTATGAAGAGAATTGTTCTACTACTAAATAATGGTGAACCTCGAAATAATTATATGTGAGTTATTAACAATAATGAGAAATTATCAATAATAATAGATATACTTATTAAATTTCAGTTTCTCAGAGCTATTTCTTTTAGAATTCCTATTTTGCAGACGTTTAAATTAATTTCATATCTTTTTTTTTTCTTTCTAATCTCTTTAACCCTTCGCAAGCGTTTCTATCCTCTTCAGACCACCCTCACTTCTACCCTGTCTGGATTATCGGTAGATCTAAATCTGCTCCCAAAAGAATTTTTGACTCCGAGACACCTGCGAATTGCGGAGATTTCGCGCGAGGCGAAGAAGTCAGGAAATCTTATCCAGCCTGGGAGAATTTAATCTTCTCAACCTGGTAGCGCAATATACCGCTAAAGGGAGTCCGGTAACAAGGTATACGGCCCCCCACCCGAAAACAAATCCCCGTCGAATGAAACCGGAGAGCAACGCGAGCAACAGGAGTGATTAGGCCTCCGACGAAACCCGATCCCGTAATGACTGCAGGTTCGAGGAAACCGGAGAGCGGACGATTTAATAACAGTCCGGGCACCCTCTCTCTCTTTGTACGCCTAGTAGAACTGGCGGACGGACTAGCAGACACAATTCCAAAGCGCCTCGCGAGCGGAGCATTCTTTTTTGTATTATTATTATTATTTTTCCTGTTGGTATTTTTATTTCTATTTTTTTTTTATCCCTTTCGTAGTTTTCTGTCTTTTGCTTTCCCCTTTTCTCCGGAGCGATCAGCGTTGTGCGCTGAATTTCGCTCCTCGGTGTTTTTCCCTATATCGAAATGAGGGAAATTATGATGCAGCCACATTTGGCGACAAATCGCTTCCAGGATAGAAGGCGGAGTGTCGAATTTCAGTACGAATTTTTAACTGATGATTTGAAACTAATTGCGTCATTATTTCCTTTTAAAAAAAAGTTGTTATGTTTTATAAAATAGAAGCGATGAATTCATTGTTATTAAGAATCACTGTGATAAAATTTGGTTAATATATGAAGATTTTCTTATGATTATTTTAAAATGGGAATTATGTTACTGTTTCCGGCATTTCTATAAATGGAATTAAAACTACAGGCAAGCAGTTATATATACTTCTCTTAAATTTTAGAATAGTAATTTTTTAATGCGATATAGTGCAAATTAATTAATTAAAAGGAGAATATTGTCATAAATTGGAGCACATAAAATTTATTCAAAATATAGTTAGGTTGAAAATGAGTAAAATTTAATATTTAACCAATTTTATACATTAGCTGAACAAATAACAATTTCATAATTTTCAACAAATATATTGAAAAAATAGTTTTGCTGAAAATTCGATATAGAATAGTTAAATATCAGGTATAAGTATTTTCTGTAAGAAATAAACATATATGCTTTTGAATCATTTTCCTAACAAAAACTCATATGTTCTTTTTATTGTCAGATATAAATACTATTTCCATTGTAATTTAAATTAAAATTGAATATATTAGTATTTCATTCACCCCTTAGTTCCTCCCTTTTTAAAAAAAAAGTTGTACCTATAAAATATTTGTTTTCAATGATGTATAATATAGAATTGTAATTAAACTATAAGTATTGTCATCCATCATTCCGAAAAGCCAAGAATTGCTATAACAGAATTCATACTCTGAAGAAATTAGATTTCTTAATTTTAAGAAATTTACAAGAGTTGTGTACAATGCTTTACAATTATCTTTCTTTGTTGCTTTCACATAGCAAAAACTCACGACTAACTTATTCAGTTAATTCACTTATTAATTATTTAAAATTATAATTCAGATATTAATTAGTTGGTCTGAAATTCCTTTTTATTATTGTGGCAACACTAATACAATTCATCTTTGGCTGTTGCATTTTTGTATATATTTATTTGTTTGCTTAATTTTTATGGCATATCTTATTTATTTATATTTATTTTTTCATGGTTTTTGAGGGTCATGTCATATATTTCAGACTTGTCTTATGCCATTTGTTGGGAAACCACTCATTGTGCAATGAATTTCAATAGCCCTATATAATATTGATGCTTTTAGTACATGTTTTCATTTGTGCATATGTTATTGGTTTATATAGTTATATATTTGGATTTATGTTTGAATCGTTAAAGATTTAAATTTGCATAATTTGTTACATCGAAATATCTGCAGCTTTTAAATTAAATATTAAGAATGAATTATTTTTATTCAATGAAAACATTAGGCTTTGAGTTTATTGTTATATATTTATTAAAAAGTCAGCATTTAAACTCAATGATATATTTCAAAAGTAATGAAACAAAACCTACTATTACGTGTATGGTGAAAGCAGAATACGAAAAATAAACCTCTTAAAGTTTACCCAATTTCAAATGAATATGCTCAAAAATTCTTTCACATCAATAAAAATAATTAACTAAAATCTTCTAAACTATAAATTTATCAAGTTCATATATGTAACAATAATATAATTTATGTAGCCTTAATTTAATATTTATTTAATTTAAGTTATAATAAGTTTATTTATTTTATTTTATTTAAAATAAGTTATAATAAGTTTAATATTTATTTTATTTATTCATTAAACATATAATATTGCTTTATTTACAGATATTTTATTTAATTTCAAAAACATTGGATTGTCACTTTGAGATATATGAAACATCTGTAAATAAAACATTTAACTTTTGCATATAAAATAATTTTAGAGTATTTGTAAATATTTTTATATGTATCAAAATTCCAAATTCGTATTATCTTTTAACAATGGATTCCAAAAATGAATAAATTCAGAACGCCGAGATAAATTGATTAAAAGTAGAGCGATATTTTTAGAATTTGATTATCCTAGGAATAGAGCAGTACTACATCGAGTTACTTTATTTAAACAACAACAGCCGCTACCATCGTTTTATATAAATACTAAATAATTTAAAATTAACTATTTAGAAGGAATTTCCAACATAACTGGAGACAAAGAAAATGTATAAATGAGACCGCAGTCAGAAAAGAATTATAGAGT
The DNA here is from genome assembly GCA_026290005.1 of Latrodectus geometricus. Lineage (NCBI taxonomy): Eukaryota > Metazoa > Arthropoda > Arachnida > Araneae > Theridiidae > Latrodectus > Latrodectus geometricus. The sequence continues at coordinate 5,698 of JAPDSC010093861.1, read as the reverse complement.
CATAGACCGTTTAAAAAAATCAGTAATAGTGACCTATAGTAATGGGAAAATAGATAAATATTGACTGTTCCATGAATTGGAGAGTTAGTTTTGAACTGATTTATTCAGCATTTTGTAAATTTATCAGAGGAAGATCAAATATGGATTCGAGTGTCAGACTTCTGTTGTAAAATTACAGAGGTAAACATATGTGATGTAGTACAAATGACTGTAGAGTTATAAATGTATTGTAGCTTTGATTTGTGTTTATTTTTGCTGTGAATATTAAGAACAGTATTAGTTAGAAAATATTTTGAAAGCAATCCATTCTTAAGAGAACTAGCATAAGTGCATTCCATTTAGGTTTCATCACTGGAAGAAGCGTTTTAATTACGTATATAGTCATGTAAACTAAATCGAAAATCAATAAAAAATTTATTGTATTCATTCTAGCCTATTCTATCCAATTGCATTTACAATGACATTTTTCTTATATTTAAATACAGAAAGTAGCAAGCATTCGTCATTAACCTTTCAGCTTATAGAAAAATTGTTCTTAAGTAATAAATGTATGTTAATGAGATGTACAAAATCATCATATGCAGAAAATGCTTTATATTGGGGAATATCTTTAGAGGGGCTTATTAATATGCATGTGCAGTGTCTCGTAGAATTCTCAATGCTCATAAAAGTGAAGGAATGTTATATTAGATTCGTCCTTAAAATGTCCCAACTGTCATAATTGCAATACTTGTCTCCATGCTGCTCATTTTGATAGCTGTTGATCTCAAATAAATGGCAGAATCACTGATTGGATGAATGTTCAATCTTCATTGATAAATATTGCATTTATCTGTGTATTAATGACAATACGATATTTACACAGAGGCAGAAAAGTCAGAAATCTAATCCAGTACTTATTACTAGGGAGCTTACCTGCAATATGCTGCAAGGTACTCCGATATCTTGTAAGAACTTTGATAAAATTGTGCAGCTGATGGCGTTAAATCACCTGAGTGCTGTTCATAATTTGCTATTGTTCATATCAGAAGCACATTCATAATTTTCTATTCACAGATTTAGTTACAATTGAAAATCATAGACAATTTTATTATTCACAGAATATAACCTTTAACTCTTTAGCTTACTAACTCTTTAACTTTTATTTAAATAAGAATCTACCACATCAAAGGAATGCCATTAACGCAATCGACATAATGTAATATTAAGTATTAGTTTGTATTGTTGCCAAGGGTGGTATTACGACCAACTAAAATCAATATTTTTTTTGTTCGTTTGAATTCTTTTTGTTCTGAATTTATAATGATTTATTCATCTGAGTAAACTCTGCATGTGAAAAAATTTAATTTTAACGTTTCCGTTTCATCAACATTTTTGTAACACAGTTTTAAAATTTTTAATGCACAATCAGTTTATATCTAAATAATAAAATCCTTATTCTGTTTATCCAGTGAATTTTTGTTTCTTGAATTGATTTAAGCATTTTTAATTAATATATGACATATTTAGGCTGATTAGAACTCTTAATAAATTTGATTAAATAGCAATGTAACGTTCCTCTTCTGAGCTTTTCTTACTTCAAGAAAAACGTTTTGTATAAAATCATTGTTTATTATTAATATAGGGTATAACTAAGCTATATAATAATAATTCTCAGTAAATTTTATTATCCCCCAATGTAACTAATTTAAGCGATGTAGGATTCCACTCAGGAATTCTTCTCGTTATAAGAAAGAAAAGTGTGATATATTTTTCCAATTAAAATTACCCTCTGCATAACCGTAGAGAATAGAGAAAAATAGGGCATTGAATCTCCTATTTTTTTTCTTCATTTCGACAAAAAAGCTTTAAATAACAATAATAATAACGATATATTTTCTATTCTTGGAGACGCGTATTATTTTTCTCCCTCTGCAGCGAATGTGATTTCACTTTTCTCAATAAGTCACCAGTTAGAACTACAATAGAATAGAGATGAAAAGGCCCTTGAATTCAATATTTAATAACTTCACGGAAATTTTCAATTATTTTACACTTCATTTGATTTAATTTTAGCTAATCAATACGCGAGATCACATTTCGTGATGCGAACGATCGTTTTGAGATGCTGTTAATTAAATTATTTTTAGTAATATGTACACTTTTGTATTCTAAATTGTAGAATATATAAAAGTGTACATATTGGTTTCATATATACATTTAAAAAGTGTACATATCTGTACATATTGGTATCATGCTTTCATTCTTAAACAAGAATTTCACCCTGTAGTATTTTTTTTTTCTTAACTCATCGTTCCTTTTTTGGGCTATTTCGTAAGGAAAATATCTAATTTAAGTTTTTCTCCTACCTTTTGTTTCAATTGCGTTTAATATTTGTTTTTTTAAAAGTTTATTACAAAGTTAGAACTTAAAATTTGTTTTGCAATGTTTACAATTTTACATGTTAAATTGCACAGATTCGTATTTATGCCTTTAAACTAGATTTTCAGTCAGAATATTTTTTTAATTCCTTGGATTTTTGTTTATGCTTTATAGAAAAATGGCCAAATAGAAGTTGATTTTTTCAAATCAAAAACACTCCCCAAAGGTTCTAAAGAGAGCAATAAGTCAACTATATTCCAATGAGCAGACTTAAAATTAATTAATTGAAATGTCTACTGAACCGTATCCATTTAGCTAATATGTATATAGATTGTAAAATTCAATGCATAGAATTCAACTATCACAAGATAAAGTTAATAAAAGTTAAGAGAAAATAACTCTGATAACATACTTTTTACTATACACAAATTTTATTAAAGGAAAATTTAAAGCAATGGACAAATTTAAGATTTAATTAAAATAAAATATGAAACAAAATATTACTGGATTAAAATATGAATTCGGATAGCAAGTGGAGGGACTATATGCAGAAAAAATATATACAGTGATTAAAAGAAATTAATTTGACATGAATATTAAAGTCTGATTAAAAATATCTCAACGTTATTAAAGGATAATTTCTGTGTAATGAATGTAAGTAAGAATGAATGTAAGTCTTACAGCGAGTAAGATACACCAGGTTATTGATTACGTTTGAGTCACGTTCGAAAACATGCAGTTAGTTATAATATTTTCGTCTGTATTGTAACTATATTCGCTTGTATCACCATTACTGGGACTGACAATTTTCGTTTCTAATAATCGGAAATAGAAATTTATTATCACTATTATATCAACAGCTTCACATAATTTTATTACATTCTGTATCATCGAAATTACCATTCTTTGTCCATGAAAATTTGACAATTTGTATACACTGTATAAGGAAGTGTGGAGGTAAAATTTAAAAATAATCGGAATTAATTTTTTAGGTGTTATTTGTATTTATTACTGTAATCATACTTCGAATAAAAACAATGCCAGTTGACTCCTAGAATTATTTGTTCTTAGAGCTATTTGGAATTGTTCTTATGGTTAAGCTTAACACAAGAACAGTTGCAAAATTATGCATAAAGACAAAACTAAAAGATCTGTAATCGCGAAACCAAACAATTATTGGGAAAATTCAGTTAAATTTACTCAGGAACTATTCGATTTAATTCGGGAACAAAGCATTCCGTATCATACTTCATGGCAGATGGAATTCGACTCCTTATTCATTGTTCTTGTTGTCATTCAATGATATCCAATTTTTTTTAAGACTAAAAGTTTAATAAAAATAATTATTATACATCATTTATTTATTTATCAATGTTTTTGTCTTCTTCTCATTATTGCATTTCTTCAATTCCATGAAAATATATCAATATGTCTCCAGATATTAGTAACTCTTAACAACAGTTAATTGAAAATGAAAATAAACTTGATAAAGAAAAAAAAAATTCACGACATTATTATATCACGACATAGCTAAAAATTATTTTGATATTGAATATTAGAAATTGGAAAATAACAATTTACTTAATGTAGCAATTTTTTTAAATTAACTGAGAATACAACGAAACAGGAAATTAAACAGGTACATGTTGCGGCGATCCCCTTACGATCTAGGGTTTCATCTTTCAAATCCTGCTGAGGAAAAGGGAAAAAAGTTATGCACTATTTTCTTCCAGTTTCTCCCTCTTTTTTTCCCTTCAACACCGAATCCAGTAACCCGAGTGGATCGTTTGAAACCCTACACCTTTGGCGATGAAACTTTCTCGCCAAAGAGAAGAGAAGTGGCGATGGCAAAGTGAACAACTCTCTATTTTCCGCCTGCTCTTTTCGCATACTCATTTTTCTATTTGTTTATTTCGTTTTCACATGTCACCTTTTCTTCTCCCGACTTTGCTCCGTCGTTTTCCGTTCTTTAAAAACCCCTAAAATCGTTGTCAAAGAACCACTTTTGTCGGCTCCCGGGTTCCTTTTGTGCAGACGAAAATTTTTAGTTCTTCATTTTCATTGAAAGGGGCGTTTTAGGCTTTTGTGAGTTGAGCGGCAAAAAGAATAAAAAAGAGTAGCAGTATGTCCGCTAACAAAACAGCGCATTTTGGAACAACTCTGCTTGTTGTCATCTAAAATAGTGCATTCGATTTTGGAAGCTAAAATATTGGTTTCTGGATTATATGAATGTTATGAATTACGCATAAGTGTATATCCTAGACTTTCTTTAACTTCCATTACCATTACAAAAATTACCGTGTAATTGGTGACAAAACGCATACCTTTAAGATTTCTTTTAATACGGTTATTTATGATGGAAGCTCTTTTCTCCTTAAAATGTTAACGTAAATGATACATAAAAACACCTCATAGTGTAATGAAAAGATTTTATTTATAATTCATACCTTAGATGCAATCATTGCAAATGATAAATTTACTATATTGATCTTATCAACAAATTAAATATCATAAAATAATGGTCACTAACTGATTTCTTGGGTCTTCGAAAAACTACTATATTGGAAAAATTTAGTTAAACGTATTAATAGAACGTATTGAATTACTAAATTTAAAATAATTAAATTTATTAAATCAAAATATTTGTTGAAAATATTTTAATCTATCTGTAAGTCATTGAAAATAAAACACAGCATTAGTCATTAATTAAATAAGATTTAGATTAATTTTGAATTTTAACAATTTTTAAATATAAAAGGTTTTCAAATCCCTTGAATAATTAAATTTTTTACTTAAAACTAAAACGCAAAGTAATATTCTCATTCTTTGCTATTTAAGTTCAAGTTCACACATTTATTCAAAGTTCAGTTTGTACTTTTATATTGTAATAACGCAATGGGTATCGTATTTTATACCCCAAAAAGCAATTAAAGACATTTTTTAAATGCAACCCCAAAATATTATAGAATACCAATGTTTTTATTATTCTTTGAATCCAAATCTTAAAAGAAATGCTCGACAGTACCTAATCAAAATTATTATATTTTAACCGATTGCTAAACTTTTTTTATTTTATCTTAATATAAATTATTTCAAAACATATTTCTATTTCTTTTTATCAAATTATTTAATTAATTACAATTGATTAAGGAGATTATATTATGAGATTGATTATATTATTTCACTTTTTGACAAAATATTTGAAATACTTTTTAAGAATTTCTACTAGTAAATTTTAATTATCATGAGCAAACTTAATGTACCATCAGAAACTATATGAAATAATTTTGTATTTCATGGAAAAAAATGATTAATTTTATTTTAAAATAGCTATTAA
>JAPDSC010093860.1:0-10704 GCA_026290005.1 Latrodectus geometricus | reverse complement strand
TTTTTTTAAGTATTTAGTCCAATGAAGATAATTTATTGTTTTTTTTTTCCTTAACATATGAAAAAAATAATTTAGGAGCTCTTACGCAATATTCATCCAGGTTACGCAAAAAATTAAAACCCGTCGATTTTTTGGTATTAAACCACAACATTTGGCAAAATTATTATTATTATTATTTTTTTTTTATTTTTTATTTTTTTATTTATTTTTTTTTTTTGCAAAAATGGTAGCAGGTTAATACGCTAATACCAAAATGAATATTATGCATACGGGCTCTTCTTAACGAATTATAAATGTATTTGTGAATCAATGTTTCAAAAAATTACCTTTTAAAATTTATTTTTTCATTTTGTTTAAGGAATTTTTCTTGACCATTATTCCAATCATTAGGCATAGAACAATGCTAACACTCGCAATAGTCAAGTGTAAATTTTTAATGAAAATTTTAAATTTTTTCACGCAATTGTCTAAGTTGACTTTACATTTCTTCCAAAAACTACTGTCTATAATAGCGCTTTATATTAAGAACTAATATAAATAATAGTGGATTGAAATGATTTTTACATTTTTTCAAAAGATCTATGACTGTATTTGAAAATTTCAAATGAAAAAATAGGTTTTAAAAATAATTTACATTTGTTGGAATATAATTTTAATCATTGTTTTGTATTTAATATCTTTTCTAATCACTATATTTTTTAACTGGTAATATTTATTTTTTGGATACACACGGATTGTAATTATGTTAATGTAAATGAAAGATATTTGAAATGTAAGTGAATTCCTTATAAACAATTCTAAAAATAAAATCGTTATATTAAAATCCGAATACTTAATAAAAATAAAATTTTTCTGTTATGACATCTTAATTGTAAATGTTTCTAAACTAGAAAAACATTATTTTTCTTTCAATGTACTAAATTAAAATATGTGAATATAGGCATTTTTAATTTATATATTCTTCTTTGCGGTAAGCGGGAAAAATAAATATAGTTTTAGAGTAATTATATTAAACTGTGCGTTTCATTGTATTGCTTAATCCTTTTAAAAGAAATGCTCTATAAATAGAATTGTTTCCGAAAACCGGGATAGTAAATAGGAATGTTTCTGAAAATTCTGCAAGATTCAAATCAAAATATTTTAAAGAAAGATGCTCCTTAAAAATTGATTTTGGAAACTTATTTTCTTGTAGAAAAGGATTAATTTTTTTTTTTTAATCAGAACTTCCTAAAAAGGATTTATTACTTTTCAATTAATGTATGTGATATTTTGTCCTATACATCTCAAAATTGAAATATTTAATTGAAATGTTTAATATTTCAATACAAGTAAAAAAGCTATTTTCCTGTTTTGTTAAATGAAACTTTTATATATCTGCAAAAAAATTACCTAAATTCGGTATTGCGATAGAATTGATTATGAAAATATAAATTTAATACAACGAAATTCACTGCTTTATTGTTAGTTTCTAATTAGAATGTTTATAATAATTTTAAAATCCTCAGTGTTGAATTTAATCAATTACAAAAATTAGTGGATTTTTCTAAAAATTGAACGCAACTATTTTTAATCAAAAATCTCTTGATCTTCTTCCTTGAAATATATGAACGTGACTTCATTTTCATATTTTTTTTGTTAATTGCAATGTAAGCATAACTTGTATTCCTTATTTGGAATAAGTATATGTGAGAGTGTAAATTTATAATTTACACTCTCATATATACATATTTAGAAATTTACAAAATTTATTTATACATGTATACTAATTTTACCAGTACTGTTCTCAGATTCATAACATAAAGAATTTCAAGTTTATTTCAGTAAGTGAATTTTGTATTTTATTTAATTAATTTTTTATCTATCATTTACCATGAAATTATAAAAATTATTTAGTCTCTTAATCATTTTTATTTTAATGCAGCGTAAAACATATTAATTTTCTTATATTATTATTTGTATGCCATTTTACTATGAAAAATATACATATTAATTCAGTGTATAAGAATAATTCTTCTATGTTATTATTTTTCTACTTTTATGGTATTAATTACTTTTGTATTTATTTAAAATAAATATGCATGTAAAAATAAAGAGAAATTTTCTTTCTATGCAGATAGCTATTAAATTTTGTATTATAAGAAACATAATTGTAACAAATTTTAAATAAGGAATATACGATTTACTTTTTACAAGACTTATAATTAAAAAATAAGATTGGAACAAATCACAGAAGTTTTTCAATATTTAAGTGCTCATTAGAAAATAAAAAAATAGAAATAAAAATATAATAAAAGAAAGCACTTCTATCTCTCTTATAAGTAATAATCTTCTTTCAAAGAGTGTAGAAGCAGTCAAATATTCACTTAAGCCAATTATTTTCATAAAAGTTAATTACATTTAGTTAATAAAAGAAGAATATGAATTAATCCTTCCAAAGCTTTCAGATTTCTTTACATACTATCAGCAATATAGATTCAAACACTACATTATATAAACCAATTAATTTAGCAATATAACTCTTCTCATTCATATAAATTAATTCAATCGTAAATGACAAACGCAGGAATCGACTGTAAAAATTAATAATTCGTTTAGTTATTAGACAAGTATGACACTTTATGAATGATCAAAGAAGATTAATTTAAAATAATTCTCTCCAAACACCATGCCACTTCAAACAGTAAAACATAAAAACACTACAAAGCAATAAAATATAATGAAATTATGTTCATGTTCTCATATTTAATTATGCTAATCATTTCTGCAACAGAGCTTGATAATTTAATTCCCATAGTACTCATACTCGATATTTACAAGTGACAAAAAGTTGAAAAAAATCGTCTGCGGGGAATCTTTTTATTTATTTTTTTGTAACTTTATTTTTTTTACTTTTAGTAAAGGCAAAGAAATTTAATCACCTCTTTAGAGTCGGTGATCCTATTATTTTAACTTTTTCGCCATTTCGGGTTAAAAACTCATCGCCAAGAAAATGTATTCTATTTATTATTTTTTTTATCTTACATTCTAATGATTTGTCGAGCGTTAAAGTATATACAGTGGTTCCTAGAGTGCATTGAAAATCGATGACAAAGGCTTGTTTCGTTTGTAACGACCAGGGGTCGTGGAAGTAGGGGCCTGCAAGATAGGAATACCTATTAATTCTGTTGCCTTGGCGTGATCGGAGAAAGATAATGAAGACTTGAAAGTAAAGAAGTGCCTCGTTCGGAGGGAATCATACTCGGAAAAATTCGAATATTTTTCTTTTAAGAATTATCAAAGGAAAGAATTTTATTTACTAAATATGAGTTTTCTAGGTGAAATTTAAATATTTATAAAAATTATTTGATGGTAAAATAACAAAAAGCTAAAAAATAAAACCTTAACAAAGTTATATATTTTTATTCTTTCGTTGCTATTTGCCTATCAAATAGCAGCGAAATAATAAAATAGTCAGAAAGAAATTGATCTAGAATTGGTTTAAGAACTCATGGGTTCAATTTCTTCTTAGACCTAATGTTGGTTGTAGAGGTTCAGTGTCTATTTTAAATTATAGATCTTGATCTAATTAGCATTCATATGCAAGAACTAGTTGTTGAGCAACAAAGAAACCACAAACCCATATATATTGTTTGTTTATTTATATATATAGTTATGCATATTTATATGTGTACACATATACACGTCACTAAAAGTGTGGATTATTTTGAAACAAATGTCTAATAATTGTTAAATTTTTCATTCAAACATATGTATTTAAATAGCATACCTTTTAAATAACTGCATTAATTATCTAAATATTTTAATAAAAACCTTTTTACGAAACTATTTTTGGGGCTTAAAATGCAGTAGTTAGTTAATTGTGATTGCGTTTTATTTCCCAGGTAAAACTCTGATAAGTTCTTTGCTGAAGGCATCTCAATTGTGTGATTGTGACACCAGTATAGTGTAAATGTTACAAAAAAAATTGTAGGCTAATGATTTTATTGAAATTACGAAAATATTATCATCAAATAAAAATCATGATTCATTTCTTAGCACAAAATTCACATGCAATACAAAGTTTATGACATCGTAAACAATAAAAGTATATTATTTGTATATGAATGGTATTTATTTAATAATGTCTCGTTTTTTCCTAGCTAAATGAAATTTAACTTACTAGCTTTCAGTGTTTGATAATAAAAAACTACCTTTGCACTGTAAGAGGGATTCATAAGAATGGATTGTAATGTATATTTACTGGACAAAAAAATGTAAGCTAATTTGACTAAAATTTATTGCTTAAAATGGATTTAGAACCACTAGTAATATTCACAACTGATGGAGGAATTGGATTTACGATTAATTGAATTGAAAATGATATTATTAATCATTCGACAGACATCTCTTTGCCAATGTTGAGAATAATCTCAAAAATAACTACTTTAGCATTCCTTGCCTTATAATACTTATTCCACGCCAATGGCATCAACTTAAACACAAATTTATGGAACAATCAAATATTTTATACTAAATATGAAATCGAACAAATGAAATGAAGACAAATTCAACGATTATTCAATTAATAGGTAGACATTGATGAATAAAATCTATGTCTTATCTGAGCTTATGTTTCTTTTAGGTTTTCAAAGTTTTTATTCGGAAAAATGAAACTTTAGTGCTAAGTATTTTTTCAGATTTGTTTTTATTAGGTAAAAGAAAAAATATAATATGAGATCCATCTTTATTTATGAAATAATTTATTATATTAAAGAACTTTTTCTTAAAAATATCGAGCTGAAATTCAATCAAACAACATTAATTTCAATTCTTTTTCAATTTAAAACTCAGTAGTTACGTATGTGTATTGTTATGAACAGCAATATGCTTACATATACCTAATACCATTTCGAATAAATATTTAATTAAATCTTTGAATTAATGGTTTTATATAAATATAATCCATTAATTTTAAAGAAACTATTTAGAATAATAGATTTTATTTAGAATAAATATAAAATCTTCACATTAGAGGTCTTAACTAAATATAATCCATTATTATCCAGCAAATTTCATTTAGTGGAGTATTGTGCATGTAATAATGGGTTATAATTGTAAAATAAAATACTTAATATCTGTTATTTAGTAACACCCTCATTTAGTGCTACATTTAGACTTTAAGAATAGTATTATATTTGATCTAAATCAACTTTAATTATCTGGTTAAAATGTTACAGTTTGGTCTGTTTCATTTTGCATAACATAATACCAAACCAGGCTTCAAAATAAGCATGCCAGTGGAGTCATTTTCGACCCTTCGCGGAACCGATACTAATAACAGCGTATCAGTATTAATAACACATCTCCATTCGCGTGGTGTTATATATATATATCTACATGCAAAAGCACTCGAAAAGCAAATCCAGTCCTAGAAGTCTCGGAGTTCATGTCCCGCTTGCTTCAACAAGGTCTGTAATTACTGTCAACTGGGGTGCCAAAATGAATAGCCTTATCAGAAACGTTTCAAGAGCCAATCATTAATCAGTATCCAGCGATTAAATTCTCCCTGGTTCTCTCTGTGTTGCAATACAATTAACGCTTTGTATATGATTACCCTGTAATTGTGCCCCCCTTTTCCGAATCAATGGCTTTTCCATTTGCTAACACGATCTCCTCCTCTTTTGCATGGCGTCATTAGAGCTGATCTTTGCAAGGGAAGAGGTCTCGAAAAAAAAGGAACTATTGTTTTGAATATTGGGATTGTTTCGGAACATATTAATTGATGAAGATAAAAGTTCAAGTGTTTTAATTACTTCAACTGTTCCAACTCAAATGTGTGCCAAAAATAGGAATAGTAATGTTCATTTTTCTTCGTGTTTTGATGAATTGTTAAACTTTAATTAGTCTAAAATAAATAATATAAAATTATTAGTCATAAGTATATTTAAGTTCCATCTTTCTATTGTTGTTTTAATCTGAGATGCTAGGTAAGGAGTTTTCGTACAGTTTAATAACTGTTAGGTTCAATTTTCATCTTGGATATAATTTTTTTTTTTCAATAGGAACTGCAGGTTCAAGTCAGCCTATTTATTCAAAAGTTAACAGTAGAGCAAAAAAGCAAACTTGAAGTTATCACTAAAAATCATTCCTCAATTTTGTAAGAATTAAAGAGTGGAACATGGATTTTCAACCATTAAAACGTGTGTAAATTGAGGAAGTTAGCTTATAATGGCAATGTCTTGGAAAAACCATACATTAAGCAATTTAGATTATTACTAAAGAAATTTCAGCGAATTTCTTAAATGCTAAATTATTTCTTTAAATGCTTAATGAAAGATGAGTGAAATTATTCGTAATTTATTCATTATTCAGCGTTTGCAACAAAGTTTTTAACAATAAATTCAAAAATTTATTCAGTGTTTTTACGGGATTGCAAAGTCAACCCTATAGTTAAAGTCCAATCTAAAATACCACAGTATAGTTCTTTTTTTGCCTTACCACTGATCTGTACAAATGGAAAACCCTCCCGAAGCTACATTACAGTCGCCTAAGCTCTGTAAATCATTGGTTCATACAAGTCTCATCACCATTGAAAAAATAAAGGTAGAACCACGATTATGCCCTTTTTTTTTTTTTTTTTTTTTTTTTTGGTCACGAAAAATGTTTCCTGAACTTTCCTATTACTCCAAACTTTAGAAACAAAGTTTCATTTTAGATTATTATGCTAAAGTGATTAAAATATATTGAAAGATTGTAACTTTCATTTATTTTCTCTGTTCATTTAAACTTATCATTTTGAGTCCACATTATACCCGTTAACTAAGCAGTTTTCTTTAGTCCTTTTAGATCTCGTCATAATAACAATCGTATAACAAACTCATGCATCTTATCTTGTACATCTCCACATAATCATATATCACATTGCCTATGTCATCTAAAACTTAAGTGTGTTGTATATCTCATGAAAGATGTATCATATTATGTACATTTTATATTTTAAAACAAAGTTTTTCTTAGATTTATGAGGGAATTCTTAACTGTGCTTTGCGTATCATTTAATCGATTTTTACTTATTATACAAATTTACTTGGTAATTACATGTGATAATTTTTTCTTCAAACAGATGCAGGTAGTACCCAGATAACACAAAAAATTACTTAAAAACTATTCATTCCACAGATGTTCAGAAAAATATTATACACACAAAAATTTTGCTTATGAATAAAATAATAATTCCCTGCTTATCTGTGACCAAAATATTAAGTTATAATATATCACATATCATTCCTATATTATGAATAAATCTTTTGAACTTTGACTATTTTACTATAAATAGAAGAAAACACAAAATTAACCACAATGTCATATGATATGAAATACATATTTTACATGACATGAAATAGATTATTATGAAACTTCACTTCAAGAGCATTAAAAATCAAAGACCAGACAAAAAGGAAATTCTACAATACAACACAAATAAGAACATATTAAGAAGAAACTATTCAATGCAAATAGGAAAAAGATATTACTGATAATTTTTAACTCTTAGTTTTTCAAATTATTTTGGCAACCATATTTTTATCTGAACTTAATAAATATTTTATTTACTGGCACCGATATATTTTTTATGCATTGCTTTGCTTGTTTTCTTTCGATGAATTTTTATACACTGTTTACTTTAATTTTTGTGTGATATCTTTCCTTCAATACAAACAACCTTCTGGGAGTTGCATGAAGATTTTTAGACATTTGTCTTTCGTGCTTGACAGAAAACAATGTTGTATTTGTATAGTTGACCATCTCCTTCCTGATGAAGACGTGGTCCTTATGCTTTTTCCCAATTTGTATGGATTTTGTTTCTTGGTTTTGTCTTATTTGTATAGAATTGTATAGTTTCTCCTTACTCTTGTCTTTGATTTTTATTATTCTTCAAATTTCATTTTAAATTTTCAATGTTGTCATTTCTCTTATTAGCTATTTTTACGCTGGTTAGATTGCTAATCATACATATTACTTTGTCTTGTATTTTATTACTTCCACGGACTTATGGCTGTATTTATAACTTTATATTGTATTTATTGCTTATATATATATATATATATATATATATATTATGAGTTAATAAGAAATAAATAAAAGAAAGAAAAATTTCTCCATACTATTATACATAAAACATATATTACACTGATATTATTTTAAAAAAAATTAAATAAGTAAATGCTTAGTGTACTTATTTAAATCATTCCTCTTTCTAGCAATTTCGTGAATGCTCTGTCTATTATCGAAAATACTACCTTATTATTTTTAATCCAGGTCTTTGAATTTATTCTTACCTAACTTATTACTGAATGATTTCTTCGATATTTTCTCAGATATGTTCTATTTCTTAATATTTTGGGTAACTTATTTCCATAACTGAATCGATCTTAAAGAAAAATGTTCTTCAGAAAATTTTTCTCAAACTTTGGCACTCATCCACACATTTATATTCGCATCATAAATCTATTTTTGGCTTATTCCTATCTAAACTACAGTGATTTATACCATATTTTTAACAGAAATGATAGCATTGAATTATGCAATAAACCGAAGAGTTAATAGTTCCCAAAATCCAAGGTCTTGCCACCATACATCTGACCATAATAAAGAATTTCCCTCTTCCCCTTTCAAATACCTCTCAAACAGATCAGGGAGTCGATAATTCCCTAAGTCAATGGGATTTTCTCCCTATCCTGCGGCGAGAAGCAACAGATGGACGGGGTCACAAGCTTTGCTCTCCCACCAAAAAGTCGATTATTATCGACAAGTAAAGCACGGCTATGACGCTCGGATTCATGTTCCACTTCACGCCCATGAATAAGCAGAACACGCCTCCGAACAACGACACTGCTTGTGAGGATTTAGTGTGACAAAAAAAATCTTTTCACGTCAAGTCAGAAGAGGGATTCTTTGTTTGATGGAATTCCCTAAGGTTCGCATAAATGTGTACCAAATATAAGTGGTTTAAATAACAGTTCTTTGAAATGTTTTTAATAAATAAGTTGAGATTTTTGTAGTTGTTTGTCTTTTGATCTGCCGAAAAGCTACATATAAATATAATATTGCTTTGTTTTGGTTTTGTATACGCACATTTTTGTTATTATCAGTTGTTTATTTTCTGTTTCTAATAAATACTAATAAATAAATGTTTTATAATATTCTCTCACTTCATTTGGTAGAAATTAGAATTTTTAGGAATTTGGATCTGTTATTTGTGTTTTATATTCATATTTAAGTGCTAAGAAAATATTATTAATATATCTTATTATTACCATGTTTATAGCTTTACCTTACTATGAACATAATAATAATAGAGGAATCATAAAACAATATAAACTGCAGTCTTTAAATTATTCTTTCTATTTTTTACAATATTAGGAATTAAAAAAAAATTTGGGGAATATTGCATTAAAAATGTAAATTTTCCTTAGCTCAAAAAAAAAAAAAAAGGAACTTCGTGTAAAAATGTGATTTTCTTAATGAAATATCTATCAAAAATATATATTTCATATTTTTAGGTGCTCCTCCTCCTTAGTTAAACAAAAGTAAAGCTGTAGTATAAGAATCTGATTTCTGTAACAATAAATCCTTAAAAATGCTGTTTATTTATTTATATTTGTGTGGACCTTTTTTTTTTTCAAATGAGTAAAAGTAAAGTAGATGATATCGTACGAGAATAAGATTTTCGTTAAGCCAAATTCACAAAATTTGCTTTGTGAGTTGTATGGTTATTGTGTAAAATTTTTAATAGCTCCTTGCAAAAAATTTGCGACTTGCTAGCTGATATTAATCGATTTACATAAAGTAAAGAGAGTTTTGGTTTTGAACTAGATTTATCAAATGCAAAGCAATATTTACTTTTCACGAAATATATTAAATGTTGGAATTTTAATAAGGTCGGGTATAGAATAAGCCATTTTTTGGTAATGAAAACCGTGCTAATCCCCATTAAACCACTGCAACTGGAATTATCTAAAAAAATCTTTTGTGCAATTGTGCAATTTTTAACTTTACGCATATCGGTATATAGTAATATTCATATATACTTTATCTACATGACCCGGAAACATAAACATTTGAATTTATTTTAAATTATTTTCCTTCCATTAAAATGTAATCTTTGTTTATCTTATCAACGTATCTTAATTAAAAAAAATGTTGCATTATGTTTCACAACATTGTATCTTTGTTAATATTTCATTTTTATTGCATATCCACATACTCTGTTTTTAGTATCATCAATTTTGCAAAACAACAAAAGATTTTTATGTATATTATTTGGTATTGATATGCTTGTTAACTGCAATTTTCCTGAGTTCACCACAAGAATTTAAACATGTCTCTGTTTAATATGCATTAGCAATTGTAAAAAAACTCTCGGTAAATTTCCCGCCATATCAAGTTTACATAACAGTGCAAGTTAGTACCGGGCTGTACCTAAAGATTAAAGTGGTTGGAATAGACTCCGATCATTAAACTCCTAGTAATTCAGACATGTGAAGAGATGACGCCTGAGCTGACACCCTCTTTTCCACACTTACGCCTCACTATCAGAAGGACATTTTACGTCACAGTTTGAAGCAGACACGTCCTCAAATTGTGGAGCCCTAGCAACCCAGTGAGGTTGAATGTGGTTACACCCCCAATCACTGCCCGTGGCACACGATGATTCAAATTGCTCAT